>VZRX01003500.1:146932-185863 GCA_013398075.1 Notiomystis cincta
GGACACCTGGACACTGGGATGCTGTGGATAAGGGACACATGGACACTGGGATGCTGTGGGTCAGGGCGTTCCCTCGGGCCACCCTTCTACAGGGAACCAGTGACTTCCCTGCAAGTGACCCTGGCTGTGCCGAGCTCCTGCGGGAGCCGGCAGCTGTCCCTGCACCGCTGTCCTTCCCGGGGGAAGGGGAGCCCGCAGAGGGGTTTGGTCAGGAACACGCCGGAGGGAAAGGAGAGGGAAGGGGCCTTTGCAGGGGTTCAGCACCAACGGGTTTACCCTGGAGAGTCCGGGGGCAAAGGAACGGGAAGCGAGCAAGGGCCAGGGTTAAAAGGGAAACAGAACAACCAATCAGGGAAAGGCACACATCTGAGGGAGACAAAACAACCAATCAGAGAAAGACACACATCTGAGGGAAAAAAAACAACCAATCAGAGAAAGGCACACATCCGAGGGACAGCCAGGGAACCAATAAGGAAGGAGGAAGGCGGGTCTGGGAAGGGAGAAGCCAATGGGGTGTCGAGTACAACGGAAGGTTCCAGAACACAATGCACAAGCAATGCAGGGATCCGTAGTTAACGTAGGGAAATCCACATTTAACATGGGACTTAGGAATTTAATTTGCATTAGTTAAACGGAGGGATGCTGGGACATCACCCCAACTAAGAGAGAGAAAGAGCACTCTCCCCAGTGACTCTGCTGCTGGGATTGCCCCCAGCACTACAGGCAAAGGCCCAATGAACACGAGGGTGCTGCAGCCCCCAGAGAGCTGAGCCACCGCAACAATTATCTACAGCAATATGACACATGAAAGCATGAAAATATCACCTCACAAAATACATAAAAAAGATAAAGAAAAGAGAGAGAAAGAGCACTCTCCCCAGTGACTCTGCTGCTGGGATTGCCCCCAGCACTGCAGGCAAAGGCCCAATGAACACGAGGGTGCTGCAGCCCCCAGAGAGCTGAGCCACCGCAACAATTATCTACAGCAATATGACACATGAAAGCATGAAAATATCACCTCACAAAATACATAAAAAAGATAAAGAAAGGCCAAGGTGTAGTGATCTCCCCACTCATACACTTCACAAGGAGATTTGGCTGCTGACCAGTCTTGGTCAAAGTGCTGATCCTGTGGGTGGCAAGGAAAAATTCTCAAGGAAATCCCTGACACACCCTCTGTTGGGTTTATATTCACTCAGGTTCATGGAGGTACCTCCCCTGGGACTGTGGATCAGGGACACTTTGTGAGTTCTTGATGCCTTCTAAGCCACAGCTGCCCCTCACATCAGTGCAGCTGGGTCCTTTCTGGCCCTTTCTGGCCCTTTCTGGCCCTTTCTGGCCCATCTCAGCCCGTTATGGCCCCTCAGCAGAGTGAACACCTTCAGGCCATGTGAGAATGTCCCGGTACCTCCCTGGCAGGGGAGTTATCCCAGCTGAGTTCTCTGATAAAGGACCAGGAGACAGTTCCTGCCTCACAGGGTTCCCCTCTTTCCTTATCTGGTTCACCCCCAGCTCTGTCCTGAGCTGGGCTGTGCTCACCCTCAGGTATTTTGCAGCTCCCCCTGATTGTTGGAGCCATCACCATCCCAGTCTCTCCTCCAGTATCACTTCTGGACACATTCTTCTCCCTAGACCTGGCACTGGACAGTGATATCCCCTTTATCTTGTCCCAAGGTCCTGTCACAGTCCACATTCCAGTTGGGAGGTGTGTTTGGGCAGGGGTTCAGCAGTCACTGATGGGCAGCTGTTTCCTTGCAGTTTGCTGCAGTGGGCAGAAGTCCTCTGATGATTTTAGCACTGTTTAAGCCATCACTGATTTCAGTGTCTGACAGGTCTTCTACAGGTGGGACATTTAATAAACCCATATTATCTGTTGAGGATTCAACAGAGACGCTTCTATTCCAACAAAAACGCCCTTTGCTCCAAAAATAGCCTCTACCACTTTCTTCACTGCTGCAAGAGCTACATGTGATTCAGCAGATTTGGAGGCTGCTTACATCATTTAACATCTGTGTCTCTATCTCGCTGGCAAGGTCAATTTGTTTCTGCAAATAGATTTCCCTCAACTACAAGGGGCAATCAGTCCATGAATTCCCAGGGGTTCGGTTCTTCTTGCTGTCCCTTCCCTCTGACACAACTCCAATTGGGGATGCTATTAAGCATTGTAAAGTTAACCTTCTGCTGTGTATGGATAGCAGCACTCAATTTTTATCCATCTTTTAGGTCTTTTTGTGCTGAAGTCCACATTGTAGTCATACTGTCTACATGATATAAAGCTGCCTTTGAATTAGTTGCAATTTTTCCTATTTTTGAGCATTGATGGAAGGCCAGATTGGTCTTTTACACTACTGATGGGTTGGACTTTTGTAGACCACAGAGAAATCCAGTATTTCCAACAGAAAATACTTTTGGTTTATGTTTACATTGACATCTTATATTTACATTGACATTTTAATTTAATATTTACATTGACTTTTAAAACCAATTTTTTTTTTCTTTACTGTTAGCATTGAAGGAGAACTACCAAATGTCATGCTTCAGTATATTTCTCTTCTGTGGCTAATGCTGGTAATTACAAGAGGAATTTAAAAAATTTATTGTAGTTTATTGGTTCAGTGTTTGTTAATTTTTCCCTCAGGCAAAGTGCACAGTGGATCAAAAACCTTTTAGTAAAAAGTAATAACTCAGTATTGCAGCTTAAAAAAATGAGTCTAGAACTGACATATTATTCCAAAATTATAGATTATTTCCTTGAAAACTAGCTGTCTATACAAGTCAAAACCATACCAAATTAAAAATATTATGGTTAATATTTTGTTGAGCAGGAACAATTTATTTAAATGGACATCTGAATTTTAAAATAAATAAGGGAGAAAACCTCTGTGACATTAATTGATTTCAGTGCCATCCTTTGTTAATGTTTTTCAAACTGAAATTCCACAAAATCATTGATTTCATATATATTTGTAGGAATCCCTCTAACATTTTGTTCCAAGGAAATGCTGGGAGTACATCTCCGTAGCAAAGCAAATGTGGAAATAGTATATAAGATGTTAACAAAAGATCAAGAGCAATATGAAATAAGTACATGGCATTTAATCTTTTCCCTTGTAACCTGGTTTCCTGACACAACTCAACCAGCTTCAATGAAACTACATCAAATTACAACAGCTGGCTCCAGGCAAGTGAGTACAAAGGGGGGCAGGGGAGTCCTCCCTTTCCAGAGCATCAAACTCCCAGTAAAACAGAAGGGATAAATCTCCTGCTGCTTCGGTCCCACAGCTCAGGGCGACAGCTCGGGTCAGGGCACAGCTCAGCTGCATTAATGCAACAGTGATAAATCTCAGGAGTGCCTGGGGATAAATCCTCAGGGTGCTCAGGATGAGGACAGAACACAGGGAGCTGTGCAAGGCTGCTTTGGCTCAGTCAGGGTCAGCACCAGGTGGGGTTAGCAAAGCCCCTTCGTTCCTGAGAGCAGGACAGACACACTGAGCTCAGCTCTGGGGCCAGGAAGGCCATGGCTACTCTGTGCTAAGAGGCTTTGCCAGGCTCCAGCTCATTCCATGTGTTTGCAGGGTTTGGCCAGTGCCACTGGGATAACCCACCAGACCTGATGGCACTTGGTTCTGCTCAGAACATACTTCAACCCTCCTCTCTCTCGGCAGTGTGAAAAACAACCACAAAAGCTAAGCCCAGTGTGGATAGGAGGTAATGTCCTTAACTGGGAGGTTGCATGTGGCTGCAAAAATCAGTTAAAACCAAGAGAATTCTGCAATAAAAATCCTGCTACAAGGTACAAGATTGAGACAAGCACACAGGAAGGTTAAGACAGGGTGGTTACAGAAGTGCTTCTGTGATTATTCACTCTGGACACTGGGCTCCAGTCTCCTGATTACCTCTTGGGAAATCTCTTGAGCACCTGTCTGATCTCATTAATGACCATTTTTATTTATTCATACATCTTGACTGCAAGCAGAATCTTTGATGTTCATGGAAGGTGGATGGTGCTGTGCCTGTACAGTTCTAGAAAATGAGGCAAGTAAGGAACACAAATTAACAAACTCTTCCAGTAATATCCCCTCTGTTTGTGTGCTTGTTCTAATAAACACTCAGAAAATCTTGGGACAAACTTGCATACAGGGAAAAACCACCATAATAAGTCATGCAGGGATTATTCTGAAAAGCCACAATTTTCTGTACCTGATTAATTTCCTGAAAATTCTGAGAAAGACAATAATATCTGCTGGGCAGTATTTTCAGTGGGGTCCATGGAAGACAACTCTACAGCAATGTAAATCTGTGCAAATCAACTGTGTGAAGCTCCTTGCCCATTTTTATAAAGGGGATGTATTTACTATGTCAGGGCTTAAAAATCGATCCCATGATAAGAGGAAGTTTTCAAAAAGATATATATTTATTTTAAATTATTGGTTTTTTACTTAACAGGTTTGCAAACATAAATTCACTTCAGATTTGATGTGCCAGCTCAATGGGTTATGTGCAATCTACAGATTGACAACAAATGTTATCAAACTGTGATTGTTTTTCTCTTGCTTTGTCCTTGATCCTTATTTCAGTTGTGTTCCCTGACATGGGTGGGAGAATGGCCAGGGAAGTGCTGAGAGGAGCTGCTAAAACACCTTTTCTGTGAAGGCTGGAACATCAGAGGAACAAAACTCTACAGGGCTAAAGGGGTCCTGTTCAAAGGTCTGGCAGCTCTTCCTGCTTTGGAGCATTCCTTCAACCTCCTTCAAGACTCTTCTTTGCCCATCCTATTGGATTTCATTTAATTATAAAACTTAATAGCATGTCCAGCCTCCTCCCTCTCAGAGAAGAGAGATCTTTTATTATCCCCCATCTTTTCCCAGTGTGTCATTGCACATGCATTGCAGTAATTGGGGTCTTTTTAGTCTCCATTGCTCCTGAGCAGCTCAGTTTGGACCTGAAGGTTGGTTTAAAAAACAAAGTGCTGTGGAGCTTGATTAAAAATAATAATAGAAAACCCATCATGCTCTGAACCACACCATGGACCACAGCATTTTAGAAAATGCTCTCAGACACGTGGTGTGATTTTTGGGATTCTCCTGTGCAGGGCCAGGAGTTGGATTCAGTGATCTTTGTGGGCCCCTTCCAACGCAGCATATTTTTGGTTCTCTGGTTTTTCTCCACTCTTAAGCTTGATCTGCTTTTAAAATGTTCCAAAAGTGGAAGTGTACCTGGCTTTCTATCCTGTGCCTTAGTGTGGCTTGGGTGTATCCCAGTGTGTGATTAACACATGTGTGATATGGACATACTGGGTGTACTGTGGAGTGAATTTGCAAAACACTTCATAAATGTTACAAAACTGGAGGAGTGCTGGCACTCAGGGGGGAAGATTTAAGATATTATCCTCCTGGCTGTATTCTTTGTAAAAGAATGTGATTTTCTAAGCAAAGCATATGTAGTAAACTTGGAAGGACAGCAGCTGTTATTTCTTCCTGAGGACCTCCAACATGTCTGGTTTTAGGGAATAGGAAGGTACCCAAAGTTTGCTGAGAAGAGAATATCCTAAGTAGACAAAATGCTTTTGCCATTTATAATTTTATTCTGAACTTTATTTAATTTCCTATAGGTAAGAGATTTGAGAACAAAACTCATCGAGTCTTTCTGCATTATGAAGGGAGTTTGTTAATGTTAGTGGCAGGGTATATGGAACATTTCATGGTGCTTTTTCCCTGAAAGAATCGCACACTTGTCTGAGACCCAAGGGCAGTGCTTTCTGGATCCAGCTCCAAATACAGAGGCCTTGAATAAAACAGAGTCACTCTTTTTGCCTCTTTATGCCTCAGTTTCCTACATTTGCCCAGAAACTCTTCTGACAGGATGAGAATGTGATGATCTGGGTTTTTGATGGAGACAGACACCTGAAACACAGACCTCAGTCCTGACACATTAGGGTTTGTCAGAGCATTATCTGACACAATTCTGTACCCAGTGATGTGCCTTGTAGTGCCACCACAGCTGCTTTAGATGTTTTAAAAAACACATTGAAAAGAAATAAATGGATTGACTAGAGATATTCTTATCCCTCATCTTTATGAAGATGTCTGGTTCGTGTTTCCAGAACTTTCTGCTGCATCACCTCAAGGCCAAGGTGTTCAAACTGAGTAACAGGACCAACAGCCTCTTTAGGGAATGTCACATCAGCCCAGCATTTAAAAAACCCCAGAAAATAACAAAGCCACAAGGAGTGAAACATAGAGGAAATACAGAGATTAATCAAATAACAAATATAGTCTCTTCTCCTAAGGCATTTAAAAGGTCCATTAGATCCTGTGTGGAAGGACAAAGATCTGACTTATAATTAATTTCTGTTCACAACAAAATCTTGGCCAAAAAATTGCATTTTCCTAATGTTGATGCTGCATTTCTCATTATTATATTTCCACAGATCTACAATACCCCTGAAATTACCTTTTATCCATTCATCTTTTCTGCTTTGGAGTTCATTTGTATTTCCTTCCATTACTGACCCTGTCACTTTGCTTCCACTCCAGACTCCCATTGTTCTGCTCAAACTATTTATATTCCAGTCCTTGGTTACACTTCAGTCCATGACTTATTTCTGAATTAGTTACAATCCCAGACACATTATTCAATCTACTCCTTTCTCTTCTCAGCATCTTATCTCTCTATCAGAATTCATCCTCCCACTTAGTTTCTCATCAGCCACATAGGTCAAGGATGGCTGATTTTTATTCACAGCACACAACTCAAAAATATGAAATGACACTTTCTTACCTACTTCCAAATCTATTTTTTTTAAAATAATTAACATGCATTTTGTCTCCAGCAATCTTTCTGTTTGAACTATTATGGTTCTGTCTGAACTATTATGGGTTCAAAAATTTCTCTGGATACTCATGAACTGAGCAGGAAATATTCTTACCAGTCAAGTGTACTTTGGCAGTTCTGTTGCCAGAAGTGCAGATGTCTTTCCTGGATACCTGCTGGATAGTTACTCCATTGGGTTTGCTCCTCACCAACACACACTCATTTGCTATGGGATCCTGAATAATTTGGGCAAAGATTTTATTTCATCCATTGTCTTTTCTCTGTGCTGAATAATGACAAGGTGGAATCAGCTGTATTCTGTTAGTCCTGATGGATGTGTAGGGGGGCCAAAATAATGTAATTTTCGTATTTTATGGGAAGTACTTTCCCAGGACCAACCTTGAAAGGTTAATGCACACATCCAGCATCTGATCTTTAATAAAGTGGGAAGAACAAAGTGTGAAATACTGAGATTAATAAGCCTTGGAACAGCCCTTACAAAGACAACACCAAGAATTATTTTAATACTGCATTTTGTTCCCACCTGAACATAATCAGATTTTGTTCTGCGTGTTTTCCTTTAACTGACCTTTGTGTCTATTTTCCAGGACATTGTTTACTCTGTTTTATGCTTTCTGGCTTTATAAATGGATCTGTTGTGTGGTAAAGTCTCAAATGTGGGTGTTTTTTTTTTCAGAAATGTAGACAAATTATGCCCAATGCTTTCACCTTCAGTGGGTTCGACAAAATCAATTCAGTTATATTAGTAATGTACTTTCCAACACTCAGCAGCCATCTAGGTTTGAGTTTTAATAAAACCAACACACTGTGCATTGGCTGCTGCATGAGTAGTAGTATTATGTTGCACTTATATAATAATAATTCTATTTACTAGGCAAGATACAAATGAAACACCCAGAATGTAATAACAACAACAACAACAAAAACCAAAGTAGACGTCAAGATACCTTTTCAAGCACCATTACACCTGAAAATTAAGTGAACTGCAATGCTTTGTTTTGCTTTTCTCTCTTCCCAGGCAGAGGTCCTGCCTCCTTAGGTAGGGAGCTGCAGCAGGTTTAGCTGCTCGGTATTGATGTGAGTTGCTGCACTGAATACATGATGATGTGTAACCAAGACAATCTCTAGACACACTCTGTGCCATTTTCTGTACTGCACAGCATATGGGAGAAAGTAAATCTGGAATTATCAGCCAGCTAGCAATGAAACAGCAAAGTCTGGGGCCTTTTCCTACCGCTCGTGCTGATACAGAAGAGGAAATTCCAGTGCCACAGTCCCTCCTTCAGATCCTTCAGGTGCTAAATGTCATAGCTTGAAGCATTTTCCAAAAAATTCAACAGCACAAATTGCTGGATGACTGGAGAAGATGAAGAACTCCCTTTGTGCTAAGGAAGCATCTTACTGCTGAAAACAGTAATTTACCACTGAAGGTGTAAGTATTGGCAGGACAATGTGTGTGCTAAGCTGCACTAAATATCTCTGAGAGGATATTTATATATTTATCCCATTTGCTAGTCTTCATGTAATTATTGAAAGAGGTCTGTTTGTGAGATTTTGTTTTATTTCACAGCTTTTCCCAGAGATGCTGAACACAGAGGCCTGGTTTAGTGGTGGCTTGGCAGTGCTGGGTTAAAGGTTGGACTGGAAGATCTTAGAGGTCTTTCCCAACCTAAATAATTTGGTGATCTTTAAAATGATTAAAGAGAATCTCCACCCAGTACTGTAAAGAGCCTGGACCCAAAGCACTGTCAGATGGTGCCATCTGTATCCTCCTGCTTTCTCTTGCCTTTTCTGTTGTGTTTATTATCCCAGATTAGTTGTTCACAAAGGCATTGGGCACCCTGCAGTCAGGACAAATACTCATTTCCTCTCTCTGACAAAGCTTTATGAACAACAACCCCTCCTCACTTGCAAGTCCTAATTAACAGTGTACTATTAAGAGAAAAGCCATCATAATTTTGCCTTGGTGCCAACATTACATAATGAACATACCCTAGAGTAATGTCACACTGCTGTGAAATACCTTGACATGATAAAGCAAAGGCTCCTCAGTTAAAACTGTATCCCAAGAAATACTACAAAATAAACAGAAGTCCTACAACATTCCTTCTCATCCTAACTTAGAACAGATTTTCCATACTTCTGCTTTACTCCTGACATCAAAGTGTAAATTCTATGGGTTTTAATTAATTTCTTTTGCAAAACCCCACCACGCTTGCAATGTATATATTATTTCTCCTCTGCTGATGTTCTTAGAGTCCTGATTCTGTTCCTGCTCTTCTTTCCCTGGCATGTATTGTGTGCAGAATGGGGCTCCTGTGAATTGTCATAGTTTCAGTTGAATGAAGCTGTAATAATGTGTTTCTTCTGAGAATTTTGTCGAGGGCCTCTGCTAAGCAGAGGAAAGCATCAAAAACACAAATTGGAGATGAGTGCTCAATGACTCTTTGCAAAGCTCTCTCATCAAATGTGCTTTCCTCTTTATTAGTACTGTAAATGCTTTAAGTGTGGAAAACTCATTTTGTGCATTGCTACAGAAAAGCTTAGTTGAAAATGTACTATGAAATATGCCAGTAATTTTTCAGTTAAAAGAGGAGGAAAGTGCACCTTATAATTACAGAATCACTGAGTAATTTAGGTTGGAAAATATGTCCAACATCATCAAGCCCAACCTTTGACCCATCCCCACCATCTCAAGCAGAGCAGAGCGCTCAGTGCTCCTTGGGCAGCCCCTTCCAATGCTCGACAACCCTTTCAGTGAAGAAATTCCTCCTGATGTCCAACCTGAGTCTTCCCTGGCACAGCCTGAGGCCATTTCATCCTGTCCTGTCACTGGTTTCCTCAGGAATTTATTTCTGTTCATTTTGTGAGCACTCAATTCAAGTTCCTTGAGGCTTCAGTTAAGGAACCTGACCACTCACAAATTCATTGGCAGCTGTGGCTCTTTGAAATATAAGTTTAAGAATTGGAACCAGTACATGCCCAAAGCCAAGGGATGCTACTATCACATGACCATTAAATTCTGCAAATTTTACCCAAAATATGGGACTGATTTTGTATTGCTTTGTTTCTGAGCTGCCCAGTAAGCTTCAAATTCCAGCTAAATCTCCCTTTCTCTGGTCACAGTGTCCCATGTGAAAGTGCAAACTCTGTTGTCTAATAAGGATTGAGCTGAACTTCATCCTCACCAGGGGAATCAATAGGATTGTTCTGCTCTATCCAACTTCTTAATTTGAAAGGCAGGAAAATAAAGGCAGAATTTATATTTGTCAATTTATTTGCAGACTCTAGAATGTCCATTAGATTTGGGTGGAATTGGTCAACAGCCTCAAAAATTACTGAACAAATAAGGGAAACACCCAGAAAGGCACGTGTGCAATGTGCTTCCTGGCTTACAAACCACTCTACAAACCCAGAACTGCACCTTCAGCCAGTGAAAATCCATTTGTCAATACTGCTTCTGGGAAATTATGCTGATTTTTGTCCATTGAGATCTGAGATCTTTGATAATTTCTGTTAAAAATCCTTTTTTTGTGGCATTTATTGTACCTTAATCATTCAGCTTTCCTTAAATTCTGTAGGGCAGTAATGAAAAGTGGGAGATAAATGAATTATAGTTTCTGCAGTTCTGTCAGAGGATTTTAAGAAAGGGTTTGGGCTGATTTATTGGCTGTTGAGTAACACAACAGAAAATATTCATCATCCTTCAGTCTAAGGTCACAAGATGTTCTCAAAGATCTAAAATCACAGTAACAACTGAAGACTTAAATTTACTGCAAATGAATTGTAACATCTAAGGATCAAGAGATAAAAGGGAAAAAACCCACTACATTTAAGAGATACCAGAAAGTGGGTAACACTTGTAATGTCAAATGAACAGGCTGTGATAAAGGCTTTGACTCTTAGAGACTCTTTCAGAAATTGTTTTTGTTACTACTATTATTATTATTATTGTCATTAATTGATTTATTATGGCTTTCACTTGCTGGATGGAATTTTTAATAGAAACACAGGTGAATTAAACTTATAAAAGGTCAAATTTAATACCATTAACCATGGAATCATAGATCCATAGAACCACAGACTGGTTTGGGCTGGAAGGGACTTTCAGGACCATCTTGTTCCAAGCCCTGCCATGAGCAGGGATATCTTCCACTGTCTCAGGTTGCTCCAAGCCCCATCCAGCCTGGCCTTGGACACTTCCAGGGATCCAGGGGCAGCCACAGCTGCTCTTGGTAACCTGATCCAGTGCCTCACCACCCTCACAGGGAAGAATTCTTAATAGAAAAATATAAACAGACTATTCTTACTAGAAGGAGATAAGGTTGACAAAATTAACTTAAGTGTTAGTGGTGATAGAGTGAGCTTAAAAGGAGAATATGGCATTAGGTAAAACCAGGTATTAAACTTCAGTGGGAATGACTGATATGTCTTTTAAGTTAAATGAAAGCAAAACAGAGGTTTAAAAAATTACAGGAAAGAGAAGATCTGCAGTATTGTTAGAATTTTATGTGAGGAAACAGAGGGACTATAAAAGGGCACTGACAGTACAAATGGGAATAATGAAGCAGTACTGAGGAAGAATATTAATATAAACATAAAAGCTTCTTTAAATACAACAGAAGACAAAGATAGGAAACAAAATATTAAGAAACTGAAGGAGAAAACAAAGCATAGCAGTGTGAATAGCTAAAAATGAGTAGGCAAGTGAACATCTTTACTAGGAGAGTAGCATCAACACAGTTGGGCAGACAGGATTTCCACCTATTTTCAGGAACAAAATTAAATAATTCGAGCAGTAGAATAAGAAAAGGACACACCTCATAAGCATCCTGTATGTAAAACATTCCATTCAGAGGTGGAGAGTGAATTCATTGTTTGGGGGATTTGATCAGATTTAGTCAATGGTGGCTCTAAAAGGCCATTCCCTCTGGAAGTCACCACTTCCTGAATTTACACATGTAGGAAGTGATGCTAAAGGAAGGAAACAGAAATGCAATGGCTAAGCCATAAAGTTTATAGCTTTGGGGCCTAGTTAGATACATTTAAATTGAGATCTGAGGATTTCTTGGCAATGCCAAGAAACATGCTTTGCTTGATTCAGTCCCTTAAACTTTGTATTGCATTTTCTGCCTTTCCTTTGAAGTAATTGCTGTTGACCACTTGTGGATATTCATCCTTCACCAGATTAATCATATTTCTTCTTTTCTTAAGCGCCATGAGAACTAAAATCAGAACTTAACTCCTGAGATATAAAAGTTCTTTTACTGCAGACAGTAGTTGTGAACTTTTTGTTCCCTGATTTTGTGAGGCTAATAGGCAAGAGCCAGGACATTGCTTCCTTCCTAATGTGCTGATTTTTCTGGATGATGGAAGAAGGGGGAGGAGGCATGACATTTGCAGTTTATAATTATACATACTTGGGTCCTTTCCTTCTCATAATGGTGAGTGATAAAACCAAAGCACGTTCTTTCCTCTCGGTGCCTATTCTGCACATAATGCATCTGTATTATGTGATAATCAGCACATCTCCCACTTCATTATAATATATATAGCCAGGAGTTGCAGGAGTTCACATACTCTGGGATATTCAATTTATTGCCTCGTGGAGCCCTCAGAAGTGCTGCAAAGTTTGGCCACTGGCACTCTTAGGAGTATATATTGCCATGAGAGGGAGATGTGCTGACTACTCAGGAAAGGAAAAGCACATTTAAAAGAAGCAAATACCATCACAGAAGGCTGCAATGAAATAACTTTTAAGCATTTGATTAGGAGCCTCCAAAGCCAAAGAAGTTTAGAAGAAACAGCAAGGGCAGCTAATAACCTTAATTCAGTGGTATCCTGGCAAAGGCTGGCAGTATACTTGATACTGAGGGAAATGTGGTGGGAGGCTGCTGAGTGAGCAGGCATGCTAATGGAGATACATAAACTGCAGTAACTGATGGGGCTGGGGAGTGCAAGTCTGCCTGAGATTTTAATATGCAAACTCTATTAATTACAGTGTTTAAGAAGAAATAATGTATTTGACAATTTTCTCTCTCTCGCTGCCCCCCAGAGCTTTGGTGGGAGGAGGGGATGGCTTAGGATCCAGTGCTATACTGGGATGGGAGTCAAAAAGGGGCTTGAGAATGGTTTCAAAGTGGTTTCAGATAAATCAATG
Source organism: Notiomystis cincta (assembly GCA_013398075.1). Classification (NCBI taxonomy): domain Eukaryota; kingdom Metazoa; phylum Chordata; class Aves; order Passeriformes; family Notiomystidae; genus Notiomystis; species Notiomystis cincta. The sequence continues at coordinate 159,927 of VZRX01003500.1, forward strand.
CCTTTGTATTTTGCAAAACTTAGAGTAACATAAGAAAAGCTTAGGAAAAGCAAATATTTCAGAGAGCAGGGATCACTCAGAAAAGGTGATATGGCCCAATGCAGAAACAATTAAGAAAAGAAAATCTGGCTTTTATTTCTGCCTCTACCACTACAATTCCATGTCACTGTTGGCATGTCACTTCACCTGACTGCTCTCCCAAACATCATTTCTCAGAATGGGCTCAGAGTACTGCAGGGATGGGCTGGTCCTTATGATGTATTTGCATTTATATAAATCATTTAAAAAATCACATTCACCAACATATATGGTGGCCAAGAATGTTTAGCTTTCAAATAAATACACAAACACAAAGATTATATAAACCTGAGGCAAAAGTAATGTCCTGTAATGACAACAATGAGCTTGTGCAGCACAGGTGCAGAAAACACAGGTCACAAACTCTAGCAAGCCAAAAGATTTTAAGAAAGCACATTTAATGCTGCCCTGAGCATCTCACTGCAGAGGAAACAGGCAAGAGACTGCCCAGGAAAACTCTGCATCCTGACACAGCAGACTGCATAGAGTTTTCCTGAATGGTTGGTCTGAACAGGAGAAGCTCTTTTCTACCCATGACCCTTCTTTGGTACTTTTATAATTGAATCCAGACACTTGAGTCTGAGAAGGGGGGATTTTCTTTTCACTGAACTCTAAAGAAAGTCCCTGGCTTGGGAAAGGGCAGTGCAAGTTCTTATTACATCCTTGTGTCCACCTCTAATGCAAAGACACAGAGAGCAGAGCACAGGAGGAAATTGTTGTTCCCTGGTCATCTTTCTGATACCTCTGGCACCAGGTGTGTCAGTAAAACCTGAGCAAGTGGCAAACACACCATCAGAACATAACAAAGCCTCTCCTGTTCTGGCAATGAACCAGTGGTCTCACTGCAGGGCAGGTTCTGGAGCTGTGCCCTAAAGCCCCCTTGGACAAAGCCATTTTGCAGTCACTGTGGCAGCACCTGCACTGGGCCTGTTACACATCACACCCAAACCATTTCACATCATTTTCTTCCTAGGAGGCAGTCATGTTCCTTCAAATGCTTCAGATCCTATCTAAAATTAAATGCTGGGTATTCTGTACCAGTCTTGTGGGAGATGGAATATTTTTTTTCTTAAACTCAGTGCTTATCAGTCACAGACATACTTTATCCTTTTCATGTGGTGTCATTGGATACATCCCAAAAATTAAGGCATTGTGGTGAGAAACATAAATTTTATGTTATTTTCCATGCAATGATGCAAGAAAGCCCTGACCAACTAAGGAATAAAGGTTAGAAAAATAACAATTAATGGAGAAACCTCCAGCTCCATGAGGACAGAGAAATATTAAACTGCATTTTGCTAAGCATGTAGCAAAAGCAAAACAAAAGAAAAAGGTGATGCGATAAGATGACTCATCCTGGACACAGATACTGCAAACAGTGGGGAATTTAATTGCCTTGCAATTAAAGGGTGAAGGCACTGAGAGGGCAGTAGCTTCTATTAGGCAGGAAGACAGCTCAACTAGCAATGAATCACTCCTAAAAAACAAAGACTTCTGAAATACTCTGATCATTTGTAGATGTCTGCAGGAGAATTAATGTGTGAATGTGGGAAAATTCATATAGGCTATAACAATGCCAGAGTTCCCCTAAAGACTGGAGTGTCTACTATACCTAAGAGACAGATAAGATATTAATGTAAGAAACTTCCAATTGATTCCAAAGCAGAGTTATTTTACCATTGTAGTCCTAGAAATATGACTTAGATATGTATTAAATTACATTTAGTTTTTTCTCCCTTCACTTTTTTTAGCAAAACAGAGAATTCTCTACAGAGAATACTAACAGCAAATACTGCTAAATGAAACGTGCTACATTTGAGGCCATTTCCCTGGTAAATAACTCGGGAAGATATCCAAATAGAATCAGTGATTTGTTAGAGATACAGCACACTCACAAAAAATACCACTTCTAGTAAAATACTTTTTGTTGTTGATAAGGTGAGGGAGGAAAACAGAAGCTGGGGGGATGAGAGAGTTACTGCTTAGTACAGAAATAAACAAAACTCTGCTTGCAATTCACAAAAAGCTGTTTCCCAGGTCACAGTGGGTATTGCCATGAGAAGAAATCCCAGTGAAAATATAATTTATAAAATTATGCATTATCCCAGCATCCTCTTATAACAGATAAACTGTCTAATCTCATGTTCCTTTCGAATGTGTTTGATTATCCAGACATATTTCGTGTCATGAAAGTGGCTCTATGATAATTGGAATTTTGCTGTACCAACATCTGATCTTAAACAGGTATTAGTAAAGTGGAAAAAGTGGATTCCTTACCAGCATCCTTTACTACATCAGCAAATTTAAAGTCATTGATAGCTTAAGAAAGAGAGCTTGTGCTCATCCTCCTCAAAATTTACTTTATAAAATGTAAAGTTGCTGAAAAACCCACCCTGCCCTGTACAGCAAATTTCTGGAGCCCGATTGTCAGGGAGCAGAGGGGAACAAGGGCGATTCTCTCACTCTGACACCCTAAAGGTTTTCTCCCCTCATCTTTTCACTCTGTCCTTACTGTGTTTATGACATAATATGGGCTCCCTCTGGTGACTAATTGAACACCTGCAAATTCCCAAAGCTTTTAATCAAAGGCTGAAGCCTGATGGATCAAATCATCTGCCTGCATACAGCAGACTGACCTCCCTCTGCATTTCAGGGTGTGCCTAAATTCCATCACAAACTCATATAAGCAACAAATGTGACACAAAGACACCTACTTTGCCCAAAACTCCAGGCATGCAGTTTTTATTCTAATATTTTCTAACCATTACAGACCATCCACTGCAGCTAAGCAATGCAAGGCTGGAATTACAGATTTCACACGAAGACAATGATTTTTGCAAACCCATTTTCTATTGAAATAAAACTGATCCAGGCATGGAAGAGGGACTTGTCAGGGCCATGTGGGCTCTCAGGCACAGGGGGGATCCTGTGCAGGGCCAGGAGTCAGGCTTGGATGACCCTTTTGGGTCCTTTCCAGCTCAGGATATTCTATGATTCTATGTAAAAATGCACTGTAGTGCTCTAGAATGTTTCTGTATGATTTATTTCAGAGGAAACACAAGGTCAGTTTTTAAGATGCACAGCAAGCTCCAAAGAAAGCAAGGCTAGACTGAAGTTTCAGGGGGTTTTGAGGCAGAATTAAGGAATTCATGGAAATCACCACTGCAGCTCCTCTCATTCCTCAGCATATTAATAGTGCAGACTGGGTCTTTTTAGATATTCTTAGTGCCTGCAAGCCCCTCCTGAGCAGGTTTTTGGGTATAACCACAGAAACAGTGCTTCACAACAGCTGCCACATAGTGAATGCAGGCAGCCTTGCACAAAAATAAACAAAAAATGTTACTTTAATTGAACAGAGAGTAATTGGGTTTTAGCCAACACAATGCAATTTCACGGACAAAAATGTCTCTATTTTAAGCCACCCTGAAGGTCTCTCACTATTTTTGCCATGTTGCAGGAGCATGGAGGTGTCTGAGCTGAAGACAGGGCAGGTCCTTTGGAATAAGCCTTTAAGGATGAACATCCTGACACCCGAGGTCACCAGCAGTTCTCTGTCTTTTGGCTGGGTAATAGGGGAACCAGAGGGAAAAAAGGAATAATATCTCACTTTGAGCATCATTCCAGAGATGTATCATTTTTCCTACTGTATCAGCATCATTACAACCTTTAAGGCATTATTTAATGATGGTTATCCATTATAATATGTTTCATTACACTTTTTCCTAGGAATTTCATAAGACTTTTTGAAGGCACAGCAAGAGTTAACTTTATTTTGAGTTTCAGCCTAAGAACTATCAATATGTAGCTTCATTCTACAATCTGGTTGGGTTTTTTTATAGAATAAATGTATTTTTTCTACTTTTACATTTGAAAATGCAATGGTACAGTCAATACTGTAAGTATTAAATCTCAGTCTCTCTCTCTACCAGTCCATGCTCAAGGGTTTGGTCAGGCTGAGAGAGTTGGGGTTGTTCAGCCTGGAGAAGAGAAGGCCTCAGGGAGACCTCTGAGCACCTTTCAGTGCCTAAAGTGGTGACAAGAAAGCTGGAGAGGGACTTTGGACAAGGGCTTGGAGTGATGGGAAAAGTGGGAATGACTTCAAACTGACAGAGGGCGGGGTTGGATGGGATATTGGGAAGAAATTCAGGGCTGAGGCCGTGGCAGAGCTGCCCAGAGAGGTTGGAGACTCCCCATGTCTGGAAGTGTCCAAGGCCAGGTTGGACAGGGCTTGGAGCACCCTGGTCTGGTGTAAAGTGTCCCCTGCCCATGGCAGGGGGCTGGAATTGGATGATCTTTAATTTCCCCTTTAAACCAAACCATTCTGTCATTCTGTGATTCTAAGTCACACTGCTCAATGAATTAATAATTTCATGGAAAGACACTATAATTGTCTTTAAAGTGGTGACTGACATTATTATAATTTAATTTATAAACAGGCACGTTACAAAATCTGTAAAGTCACCTCCTAGAGAGTTATTGTACATAAGTCCCTTCCCAGTCTCTTCCTTTTTTCCTCCTGTGAGATGATTTCTTTACAAACACACCCCACTGTCTGCATTATTCAAGCATTATGAACTCTATTTTAGCAAATACAAAGAATGAAACATTTCTTTATATCATCTTCAAGAACAAATAATAATTATTTATGTTCGTTTTGCACCTTTAGTTTTTCCACTTTAAAAAAAATATAGACTGAATTGCTACAATTTTTTTAAAATTTTTTATTAGCTATGGATGTTCCTATATTTTCTAAGTATTTTTCCCAGTTTTCCAGTATTTCCTTTTGTGAATTCTTTGCTTTCTTCAAAGTAATTAAGCACCAAGTGGATTATTCCCATTTTAAGTGCATAGAAGTGAAAAATTACTGAAAATCCTTTGTTATTTCTGTATTTGGAGATATCAGAAATGTATCTTTCAAGAAAAACTTTGGCTGTTTTCACAGTTGCAAGAGAAATTAATGTGTAAAAATTATACAAAGTTTTCCTTCTGCTTGCAAAATACAAGTATTTTAATGAAGAGTCAGTCTTGGGGAAAAAATTGCATTTTTTGCAATGAACAAGTGATGTACAAACATGACTATGAATAGTACAGTGGTACCAAAGAATCATAGAATGTTTTGGGGTTGGAAGAGACCACAAAGAACATCTCATTCCACTAAACCAGGTTGCTCCAAGCCCTGTCCAACCTGGCCTTGTATGTTCTTATTGCTCCAGGAGCAGCCACCTCATTCTTCTCTCTGCTTTGCTTAGCAGCAGGAATCAAGGTCTTTGTTCTTAGAAATAGTAAAATCATTTAATGACCCATTACATTTTCAGACTTTCTCACATCTGACAGTCCATCTCGAGCAACTGCAACAATGCCTGTGCATAAAACACAGGAGGTTTTGCAGAAATAATTGCTATCTTTGCCATTTCAAAGAAAAAAAAAACCAAACTCATTCTGAAAGAAGCAACAGTTAATCTTTTTGAAGAGAACAGACTGAGCTGCTAAAGAACTCTTTCCACTGCAGCACTGTCACTGCCTGAGAAGGTGTCAGCCATTTGAAAGCACAGCAGATATCAGATTTAGTCGTGGGCTGGGGTCTCTTCTCTCCATTTTCCTTCTGATGGTAGAACAGATCCCAGGCAGTTTGTTCCATGTACACAATCGTCAGCTAAATGTGTGTGTATGAAATAAAAATTATGGGTTAAAAATTACCATTTCCTACCAAAAGAAGGAGGAATTAGGAGAATATCATCTTTGGTAGGATTTATTTTTTCTTAGATGGATCACAGGTTTTGCTGCTTGTTTTAAGAGAAACATTTAAAAGGAGATGGATGTTGTTTATTCTATATAAACTTTGTAAGAAAGTCTCATCAGTAAGGATCTTTCACAATCAAAGGTGCTGAAAAGTTCAGTCAGCTGTAATTTAATGTTGTGTGGCTTGATACCTGTATAATAATGCACCAGAGTGACTTGGAAGTGGTGGAGTCAACATATTTATAATGATGATGTCCTGTGTGAGCTCCTCTCCTTTGAGAAAGCTCTGAGCCTGGGAGAAAATTTCCATTAGTAATTGGTAAAAAATGTGATAACTGTCAGACCCTTTCAGAGCAAAAGATCCCCACGTCCAAGTCCGCTTGGCATGATACCCACCAGGGCCAGATAATGTTCAGATAATCAGTACCAAATCTTACCAGATTTTTTTATTTTAATTTTATATTCCATTCTCTTCAAAAGCTCACAAGTAAATTTTGATTAACATTTTTTAGAGGCAAAACTCCAAGTTAAGAGCATTACTCCTGGTATGCAGTTCAAGGTGCTTTCAAGAGAATATGATTTTTTTTTTTTTAAATTTTGTGATTAATTTGCATTGCTGGGTGCTTTGAGCTGTGAAAAAAAAAGGTGACTGTGGTGTGGCTTGGTTGACTGAGTCAGTCTTGGTGTAATAAATGATGGAACTAAAGGACACAATAACACCTTAAAGGTCAAATCATAGAAACCATGGATATTAACTTGAAAATCTGATAAAGCAGGGACTTTATGAGTTAACAATGGGATTGGAAAACATGCAAGAATCAGTTTGAAATTGCCTAAGAGATTGTTCTTTCAACATGGGTTCTCCACCCTATGTTAAACAGCAGGATAATGAAGGGAAGCAGAACAATCACAACACTACTAAATCCTCGTCTTATTAAGGAAAAGATAAAATGAGAAAGGAGAAATTAAACTAAATATGAAAAGGGTTTTCATAAGTTGCAGTATAATTATGTCCTTCTCTCAAACACACACAGTCTTCATATTCAATGCCCTACTGGAATTAATACTGATTCTACTGACTAATTAAAGCTAAAGGTGTCATATTCAAAGTGAAAAAATCAATTTTGGGCCATTACAAATAATTCATATTCCATATATTTTGGAAATAGCCAGATGGGTCATGGTTAGATATGTCCTGGTTTTGTTTTGGTTTTGTTTGTTTGGTTTGTTTTAATCAGAGACAACCTAAACAGTTAAAAATAATTTTAAAAAAAAGTATGCACATGATAAGAAGTATGTATTTAAATAAATATAAATCAAAGAAAGTGCATAAATTCACTTGCTACAGAGACATCTTGCAAAATAGTCCAAACAATATATTGAATAGCAAGTATGTAAATACTTCTCATTTTACCAAGATTAATATATTTTTTCTGTGGAAATATACATGCATAATCACTTTGATATTTAATGAGAGAAGCTGTTCCTGTTTAAGACTATAAATATTTTTTTTAGGTTCCCATTAAAATCAGACAAAACTGAATTAATGTGGGAAGCTTTTCTAATGGGGTAATCCTCATAGCTTTGCCAGTCTTGTCTTTGATACTGAAGTTTTAGTCATGGCAGAAATTGGGAAACTAGCAATGTGCTCCTTGGCTGTTTCTTTTTGGTGCCACTTACAGGATCCTTTGTTCTTTGTATCCTGGTCACTGCTTCTTTCCTTAAAAGAGCTGAAGAGACTAAGAAATTAGGAGAATAATACTGAACTTTGGAGATAGAACTTTTCTTTAGAAGCTGAGGAGAAGAAAAATATAGTCCCTGCTTTCATCTTCTACTGGCAGAACTCTTTTACAGATGCTGTTGGTGGCCTCATTAGTTTAAGAAGTTTGTTGTTAATAGTGGTGCCAGTCTTTATTCCAGGAAGCCCTGGAACATCTTTCTTCTGCTGTGAGCATGTTCTGAGATTTCTTAAAGTATAAAAAAACCTGGCAGGAGTTAAAGCTGCTTCTTTTTATATATAAAAAAATACATATGTATTAATTTTAGGGGAATGGCTTTAAGCTGAACAAGGGTAGGTAGATTTAGCAAAAAAAATTCCCTCTGAGGGTGGGAAGGCCCTGGCACAGGGTGCCCAGAGAAGCTGTGGCTGCCCTGGATCCCTGGAGGTGTCCAAGGCCAGGTTGGACAGGGCTTGGAGCAACCTGGGATGGTGGAAGATGTCCCTGCCCATGGCAGGGGGTTGGAACTAAGTGATCTTTAAGGTCCCATTAAACCCAAATCATTCTGTGATACTTTTAAAATTAATTCTGAGTAGCTTAGATACTATTTTTTTAAAGTATTGACCTTTTTGCTTCCCAGTTTCTGGAGACATCATTTGTTTCTTTGGGATTCCTTATTAAGTTTTGTAATCAACTCCCTAGAAGTCAATCCTTTGATAAGTATATTGAAATGGGTGAATATTTTAACTGTGATTACAACCTTACTGTACTGTGCCTAACCAAACTGCCATTTAAATAGCTGTGCTCTAAAGAATCTTTTTTTATCTTAAACATTTTCTCCAAAGTCACACTTAAACTTCAAGCTCTGTATGAGAGGGATGTGCTGCTGAAAATGTTCCAAATGCCTCATCATTAGCTCCAAACTGAAGGAGATTTCCCCCCTTATTTGGAAAAGAAGATAGAGAAGAAATTCCTGTTTCAGGAGAGGGTGGCTGGTTTGGATTGGCTGTGTGCCATTTATATAAAATATTTTTCACAGAGATAATGGAAAGTGGTATCTCCATACTCCGTATCAGGATGAATGTCATGCTGTTTGGGAAGGAGACAGAGCCAGCTGAGTCCATGCCCTAAAGCCAAAGCCCCAACCTCTGTGAAGTCCACAGGGATACTGCTTTTGGCTGGGATAAATTGAATTTCCCTCATCACAGCCTGTATGATGCTGTGGTTTGGATTTGCAACCAAAACAATGTGGATGATTCAGGGATCTTTTCCCTGTTGCTGGGCAGTGCTCACACCAAGCCAAGGCTTTTTCTGCTTCTCACCCCACCCTGCCAGTGAGGAGCTGGCGATGCACAAGGATCTGGGAGGGGGCACAGCCAGGACCAACTGACCCTACCTTGCCCAAGGGATATCCCAGACTATTTGGCCTTGTGCTCAGGATGTTTTCTTTGCTTGGTTATTTGTTTCTTGTTAAACTGTTAAACTGTTAAACTGTTAAACTTCTCAGCCCCTGTGTTTTCTCATTTTTACCCTTTCAGTTCTCTCTCCCTTTCTACTGGAGGCAGCAAACCAGGGCTGTGAGGGCCTTATCTGCCCACTGGGTTAAACCACAACAGGTTACACGAAATCAATTCTTCTGAACACTCCACACAACATCAAGATTATCAAAGCCCTGATCTAAATGAAGAGATGAATGTGGAGGCTGTGACTGCAGATTCAGGAGCTCACAACCGAGGGCTTTTGCATCCTTCTTCTCTTTGTCTTGTAGATCTGCATCTTATCTTATACCTCTATGGTAAACACAGGTCTTTGTGCAGTCAAGTTTCCATTTTGTAAACTTGTGCCCATCCTTTATTAAGGGAAACAGAGACCTCCTGGGGGCAAGTTTTACTAAACTGAACACCTTACTTTCTAAATCAAGAAATAAAAAAAACATGTGTGAATTTTACTCCAAATACCAAATAGGGGAAAGTGCTAGAGATTTCTTTTTTCTTTGAATTTTAGTCAGGGTGAGGCATGTTTGTATCAGTCTTGCAGAATTAATACAGCTTTTTTCTGTGTCAATACAGTCTTGCACCCAAGCTACAGGGAATCCTGTGCTGCTTCCAAAAGAGCATTTTCAATCCATTTTTTTCTATACTGACACCAACTCCAATACACGCCCCAGCTGAAGTAATGTTGAGTTTAAAGGTCAAAACTCAGACATCTCTGTGCTCCTGTAATGTACAAAAAATGGTGAGAGACCTTCAGGGTGGCTTAAAATAGAGAAAATTCCTGTAGCCTCCAGGCTTGTTTTTTTAACCACAGGAATGACTAGTGAGTCACTGTTGGGTGTAAGAAACAGGTGTTTAAATGCATGCTGCATTTTGTGTCAGCTCTTAAACTACTAATTATGGTAGAGATTCATGACCTGGGACATGGATAACTGCAAGAGAAGCAATATGATAAGAAAAAAAAGCTTAATTTGCCTAATTTACTTCTAGATTATACATAGCTGAATGTTTACTCTGAAGTTTTAGAAACTGTAGCCAGGTAAAGCAACTGGACCTGGTATTTTACTGTCTGGTGTGAACTTGTCCATATATTTCATATCTTTAAAAATTTAAGAGAGCTATGGGATATCTACAGGACAACGAAATAGTTGTCAGCAAAATAAATAATTCTAATAGGAATTGCTCTCTAATCACTAGTTGAGCAGTCATATATTATGTGTTTATTTTTTAATGTCTGCTTTTATTTAATTTGTGTGTTTACTTGCTTTATTTTCTTGAATACTGTCCCATATCTCCACTTTCCTTCTGATTATAGAGCTGCCTCTTTATGTTATGTGTTCATTCTTCATCTGTTTTGGTATGGCACTGATGCTGCACATTCACATGGAGACTGGGACATTTAGTAAGGGGAGGTGACACCTTTGACTGCCATTACACCACTTCACCTGGCAAAAGAAGACCAACAACATTGAAAAGAACAGGAACAACATCTTCCCCTTGGAAATATTTACCTTCTAGAGAGGAAGTAAAATGGATGATGTACTTACTGAGTAGCTTTTTGGTGCCCTTCCTTTCTTTAACCAAACATTTTTCCCTCCCTTCCAATTCCACCCTGACACTTTAGAATTGAACTTTGTTCTTATTTCAGCAACACCAAATATGTAGGAAGGGGAAAGGGAGCAGAGTTGCCTTGTTCTGCTTCTTTTCTCCCAGTAAAAATGAGATGGGGTATTGAACCAGAGTGTATTTTCAGTCATCTAACAGCTAAACCTAAATCAGAAATTAGGAATGTGGTCAGGAAAGAATTATTACTTAATTTAGGTGTGCCTGGTTCTTCTCTACGTGCCCCAGTGATGGTGTAGAAATCCTAGGTTTTCACTTAAGACGTCCTAGGCAAGTTAAATCACATGAGCTTCTGCTGCTGTGGGTTGACAGTCCATACTGGTATTTTTGTCTTAGCAGTTTTTAGTTTTGGGGAAAAAAAAAGTTAGAATGATGTAACTTGAGATTTCTTTTCTGCTTTCTCAGACAGAATGCAGAATTTGGTATTCTTGTCTTTTGACACAGTGGTTCATGCTTTGCTGGCTCAGACTCTGCTGGGAGGCAGCAGGAGAAGCCTTTGGAACAAGGGCCCCTAGAGATGCATCTCACCAAATTATCTTCAGGTTTAAGAATAATCTAACCTGTTTTATCTTGCTTTAATGTGAATGTCAACAGATGAGTCACCTTGACCCTTTATAGGTATTTAGGAGAAATGGGCATTTCTGATCTATTTTCAATGTCTGTGTTAGGGTGCCATGATATGAAATATGTGGTTTCTCTCTATAGACACAGAGGGTTTTCCTCTGAGGCCTCAGACATACCCTTTCATTTTTTCCATGTCTCAACTTAATATTACCATATAATGTTTCTTGTCCCTTGTTTTCTTCTCTTGCATAAGTAGACTGCACTGTTTTCTGCTGCAGGGGCTGCTTTTCAATGTATTTTGCCTGTGTTTAAAAAAAAGTTTCTCTGTAATGTAAGCAAAGGAGATGAAGAACCTTCCTTTCTGTTGCAAGGTTAAAATATTTCTGAACTTCATAAATCTCTGCTGTTGACTGTGCAGCAGAATTACAGAGTCCTTTCATGTCTGGGTTTTTTTAGATATCTTTGTGATATTATGGGGATGTCTCACAATATGATCTCAAAGTAAAAGATGTTAAAGGAAAAAGCAGATGAGAGAACTATTTCTCTCTTTAAAAGGAGCTACATGTATACCCAGATGTATAAAAATGTCAAACAACATGTTCCAGTGCAGAATATGTTTAAATATGTCGTTATAATTATCTTTCTGAAGTGATGCCATTAGTTAAAAAATCAATGCTCTGAAGTAATGCTTTTAGTAAGTGCAATGTTCAGTTGGAAGTTTGTTCTCCTAGATGAGACCTTTACTCAACATCCATCATTCAAAGAAGATTTAAGGAAAGCAGATGTGTCTCTCATCTGCTCTGCTTTTATTAGAAAGAATGAAGAGATACTTTTGTAAGTTCTTCCACAAAAGCAGCCTAATTAAAAGGCATGGTCGCACACAATATTTAAAATTACTCAATTCAAATTGCCTTTATTTTCTGCTGTCTTGAGGTACAATAACTACTCTTGAAAAAAGACTATTTCAGTCTGTGATCTTAAGGTTGAGAGGCTGAGCTGGAGACAAGATCCATGTTTTCCAGTGAAGCTGCACTGCTTCATACAATACAGTTTTCAGGAGAAGGGAGAGACAGAGTAACAAAAGAAAGTAAGTTGGTTTTGTAGCCTCATGCACAGGGTCCTTGCCTGGTTGGATAGGGAGGCTTTGGATGACTTCTTTCCAAAGTTCTTCCTCAATACATAATACAAACATTGGTCTGCTGGATCTAAAAGCAAAAAAATATCATAAGATAAGATTTTGTCACTGTTATCACAGCTGCCAGCCTGATATTCACAGTCCTTTCCTGGCAATTCCCTGAGGCTAAGGTAAGGAGTCTGTCTGTCTGCAGGACTCTGGGTGAATTCTGTCCCCTCACATCTGGCCAGTGACACCACCCTCAAAGGCACAGCTCTGCTGGAGACTGTCAGAACAGAACAGAACAGAACAGAAGGTCTTGTTTGCCTGTCCTTGGAGGGGATTCTGGGCTTTGCAAGAGCGAGGCATCCCCCTTCAATCCTGCCTGGTGCCTGAGATGTGGAGGAAAGCATGCTTCCCCAGGAGATCTCTGTTTAACTCTTGTATTGACAGGTCTTATATGTCTGCCAGTTCAGGGGGTTCATACTTAGTCCCTCAGGGATCTGGAGTCCATGCCAGATACCTAAAAGGTGTAATTCCAAACTTCAGGCATCCAAAGAGTTTTGTGTTTGTGGCCTCTGAGTCACTCCTAACTCTCCCATTGCAGTAAGGCTGTGAAGACAGTGCTTCACAGGAAAGTCTTGTTTGAGACAAAAAAGAAATGAGGTTTACATTTAAAGAATTTGTGCTGACTGTGACCGTAAAGCCTCAACTTCCAGGGGCAAACTCCCTTGGAGGCAACAGGAAAGGAGGGTGAATGGGCTACAAAGTGATCACAGGAGGCAAAATTCCCAAGCAACAGGAACCAAGCCCTGTGTGCTCTGGAGTCACCGTGGGTGTCCACTACAGGCCATGCAAGCAGGATGACACCTCAACATGTGAGTCTCTAATGGAGCAAGGGACACCTCCAAAGAAAGTGCCCTTGTCCTTAGCAGGAATGAAGCTTGCAGAATGTGAACTGGCATTACCAGCCAGCTGGGACAAACTCATCCAGGAGATTCCCAAAATCACCCAGAGGAAAACTGCTTGAGACAGAAGTTTGATTAGAGTGTCCATGGCAAAGCCACTCCCTTGTGAATCCACCCTCAAGGAGAAGGAAGTACCCAAGACTTGTAAATGCTCGTGATCGAAAGGAATGACAAAAGTCACAGGGTCTGCATAAACTCACCAAGTTTTATTACTAAATTATATATCTGGTATGGCTACAGCTGTGTTAGTACCTAAGCTGCTGTGTCTGCACCTGCATGGGGCTTTGGGAGAAAGGAGCAGGGGGAAAGGAAAGGGAAAGAAGAGATGAGTTAAAGGCAGGGGGAGAGAGAAAAAAAGAGAAAAAGAAAGAAAAAAAGAGAGAATAGGACATCAGCAGTTGTGGTTCTACCATCAATCCTGCTGATGAGGATCTTATTCCTGGTTCCAGAGTTGATCCTGCTGATGGGGATGTCCATCCTGGTATCAGTGTTAGTCCAGGTGATGGAATGTCCAGGGTCCTGGGAACACTGTCCAGGCTTGAGGGGAGTCCTCTGCATGGAGGGTTTCCTTTGCCTTGAAGATGGGTTTCTTGCTTTCTATGCAATTTGTTGTCACATGCAGACTGCTCTTTCAGACCTCTCTGGAAATGTGTTGCTGCATCAGCACAGAGGGGCCATGGTGGTCTTGATTCTGCCCTGCAGCCCACGCTCACTTCTTGGCTTCTTTGCTGCCCTTTTGCTGTCCTCTGCTGTGCTTCTTTCCAGGGACCAGAAGCAGGATCTTTGTCCCCGAAAAGTGCTGTGCTCCCTCCACAGGGACCCCTGCTCCAGTCACAGTTTCCTCTTTGCCATGCCGGGTTGTTCCCAGCAGTGCTGGGTCACTCCCAGCAGCTCTTGTCTGTTATTGCCAGGAGTGCTGGGCTGACCCCGCGGCCCCCCAGCCGTGGCTGTTTGGGACACACACCCCGGTCCTGTGCTGTGGGACTGTCCCCCCGTGCTGCTGCCGTGGGATGCTGAGCAGGCTGAGGGCCAGCCAGCCTGCCTGGGGCCCGGCCCGGTGCTGGCAGCGGGGCACTGACCCTCAGGCCGTGCCCCGTGCAGGGACACGGGCACAGCCTGCTCAGAGCCCGCAGCGCCCGCCTCGAGCGGGAGGGACGCTGCCGCTGCTCGGCCTGAGGCCCATGGAGGCCATGGGCCTGCGTGTGCCCGAGCGAGGCCTGGGCTGCTCTTCTGCAGGGCTGCTCAGGCTTTGCTCTCTGTCCCCTTCACCCGGGACTGGTCTCGGTCTCTCTTGTCTTCCTTTTGGGACAGTTCTTCCTCACTGTCACCCTGCCCCCGGGCCAGCTCTTGGTCAGGAGAGCCTTTCCACTCTTCCTTGGCCAAGGCCGCCTCCTCAGTCTCTGGCATGGCCCGGCCTGAGCCCGGCACTGCCCCCAGCTCTGCCCGCCGAGGCCATGGCTTCTGGCCAGCTGGGCACAGGGCTGGCCTGGCTGCAGGGGCTGTGCGGGGCGGCTGCCGGGCTCTCTGCCCCTGCAGCTCTCACCTGCTCCCCAAAGGCAGGAGAAGCCGCCATGGCCTCCTCTTGTGCCTCGGCAGCTCCGGCCAGGGACCCCAGGAGTTGGGGTTTGCCTTCTCCTCCATTGCCATCTCTGTCCTCCTCTGCAGCAGAGTCTCCAGGGAGCTGCTTCCTCACAAGGGAGCAGAGTGGCTCTGCTGGGAGCACCTGCTGGCTCTGATCCCGAGGCACCGCCATGGCAGGAGCCACGCTGGGCATGTCAGCGACTGCCTCTGCTGCTGCCCCAGGGCCCAAAGTGCTGAGACAGCCGGGCCCCTCCTGGGCAGCAGTGTCAGGGTGCCTCTCATTCACTGGGCCCAAGGGGTTGTCCCAGAGGTTGTAGCTGAAGTGCTTTTCCCCTTGGGACAGCTCTTTGTCCTTGCTGTCTTTCCCTTTGCACAATGCTTTCTTGTTGCCCTCTTCTCCTTGGGACAGCTCTTCATTGTCACATTCCCTTTGGGACAACTCTTGGTGTCCCTTTTCTTCCTCTTGATTTGGGAAGTTTGCCTCCAGCCAGTCCAGCACCCTCTGATCACTGGGGATTCTCTCCAGTTTCTGGACACCTGGGCTGGTTTCCCTGAGCAGGGGCAGTGGGTGCTCTGCACAGGCCGGGTGCCTCGTGCTCAGCTCCTGCGGGGGCCCCTCTGGGACAGGGTGCTCAGATTCTCAGCAGGCTTTGCAGGCAGTGGCAGAGCTGTGCCGGGGAGGTTTTGCCTCCCCCTTGGCACACAGGACCCTGCTGGGTCCTGCTCTGAGCCCTGCCTGCGGCGCCATGTCCCTGGAAGCCGGCCCAGGGCAGCTGACACAGGCCTGCCGTGTGCCCGCTCCTGCTCTTCTGTCGGCCGCTGCCGGGGCCTCTGGAGCCCAGCGGAGCCCACGCAGGAGACTCGCACAGGGATGGGGCTCCTGTGCCCCACGTTGGTCTCCTGGGATGTGTGGCTGCCTACTGGGCTCCTGGGCTTCTTCAGCCCCTGCAAGGCTCTGTCCTGCAGAGCAATGGCTGTGCTGGGCCCTGCTCTCCCAGGGGAGCTGGCACAGGCCTGCCATGGGCCCTGCCCTGCTGAGCTGTCGGCCGCTGCCGGGGCCTCTGCAGCCCAGCGGAGGCCATGAGGGACACTCGCACAGGGATGTGGCTCCTGTGCCCCACGTTGGTCTCCTGGGATGTGCAGCTGCCTTCTGTGCTCCTTGTGTCCAGCTCCTGGAAAGTTCTGTCTCATGGAGCCATGGCAGTGCTGGGCCCTGCTCTCCCAGGGCAGCTGGCACAGACAGGCTGTGTTCCCAGCCCTGCTGGGCTGTCGGCCGCTGCCGGGGCCTCTGCAGCCCAGTGGAGGCCATGGGGGAGACTCTCCCAGGAATGTGGCTCCTGTGTCCTGTGTGTCCCTCACTGGATGTGCTGCAGTGCAGGGCAGCCCTCAGGCTCGGAGAGCTTGTGGCTGTGCCCTGCTCAAGGCAGTTGCCCCAAGTGTTGGGGTTCACCTTCTCCTCCATTGCCATNCCCTTCACAGCTGATGGGAAGCTGAGCTGCACAGGTGACACAAGAGAAGGAAGGGACCATCCACATCCAGAGGGACCTGGCCAAGCTTGAGCAGTGGGACTGCAAGAACCCGGTGAGGTCCAGTTCAAGGTCCTGCACTGGGGACAGGGCAACTCAAGGATCATGGAGGTTGCAAGAGACCTTCCAGATCTTCTAATCCAACTGTCAAGGCAGGACCACCACAATCACCCGTCAAACATAGCCCCAAGTGCCACATCCAGAGTCCTCTTGAAGACCTCTAGATACAGAATGGTTTGCAAGTTGATGTAGGCTTCTGGTAGGAATGAACTTACACTAAACACACCTGACAAAAACCCGAATCCAATAAAAGGGGCAGCCTAACAACACTGACGGCCTACATGTTGAATTTCTTTCATATTAGTCTGCAAAATTCACTAAGTTTTTTAGGAAATTACATACCTGGCATGGCAATGACTAGGGTGGTGCCTGATATCAAAGGAGAAAAACCCTTGTGACATTGTTAAAATAGTAAAATAATAGCAGATCTTTCTTTAGAAGCTTCTAATATTCCTGGTGTTCATGAGCACACCCAGCAACCGCTGTTCTACAGTTTTATAAATAATACAAATTTGCATATTTAACAAATTTTGCCCAATTAGAAGAGCAATTTGTTTGGTGAACTATGTAACCAGCAAAAGCATTATTTGCTGAGAAGATCCTTGTTCAAAGATGCACAACAAATTTCTGACAGAGCCAGGGACAGGACTCCCTTGTCCTGTGTTGCAGCCACTGTCTGGCTTATTGTTTCTCCTGCCTGTGGATTGATCACACATTTATTTGTTGGCTGCTTGCCAGGACAAGGCCAACTGATAAGCTAAACACGAAGAAGGAAATGCAACACAATCAAAAGAAAACAATGTACTCTAGAGATTTGCAGCTCATAAAAGGGCAGATAAGAGAATCATGGGGGTGCTGCCACCTCCTCAAATCTGTGAGTTCCTGAAGCTTTTTAATATCTTGGCTCTACAATTCCTCCTCTTGTTTCTCTGTCAGCTTTAAACCTCATAATCTGTTTCTTTGTTTCCAGAAGCTTTTCTTTTTTGCATGAGTGTTGTCTTTTGTTCGAAACTGATGTGGCTACATGGGGGAGAATAAGCCCAGCATCTGGTCCTAAGAGCTGCTCCTCACGTTGCCAAGTAACAAGAGAGGGAAGATGGTCTGTTTTTCAAGGAGGGCAGGAAAGGTCCAAGTGCTTCTGTGAAAGGCTCATAGGTGAGAATTTGTGCATGTTTAAACGAAAAATAGTTAGCAAAAGTGCATGTTAAGAATGTATAAAAAAATGACCTTAAAAATAGAGTACAAAATAGCTCCATTTGCTTTCCTCTCTACCTTGTGGCCCTTTGGTCAAATCAGAGATGACCTGTGCTCTTAAACATATGCATGCTCACAACAAAATTAATGCCTTCAGCATCCATGTGTGTCGTTTTGTAATGGTAATTCACCTAAACTTCAGTAAGGAGAAACATCTTCCACATAAATAGAAACAACCAGAGGAAATGGCTGTCACAGAGTGACAGACAAAGGCCTTTTACTGTAAGAAAAAATCTGAAAAGAAGGTTCCTTGGAATGTTTTGGAAGGAATTTTTACACAGGACAAGAGGAAATGATTTTAAACTAAAAGAGGAGAAATTTAAATTAGATATTAGAAAGAAATTCTTTATCCAGAGGGTGCTGAGGCACTGGAACAGTTTGCCCAGAGATGTGGATGCCCATCCCTGAGCAACCTGATCTAGTGGAAGGTGTCTCTGCCCATGGCAGAGTTTGAAACAAGATGCTCTTTAAGCTCCCTTCCAACCCACAGCATTCTATGATTTTGTGAATTTCTCTATTTTATTTGTCCCCTATCACCTTGGAGTTTTCCCTGTTCATTTCTAGAGCGTAGGCACTTTTTTCCCAAATGCTTATTTCATACTACATATTTTCATAATAATTTTGCATTTACCATAATTAAGTCTTTATTGATTTGACACAAACCAACAATTGCATTTTATTCTGGAAGTCAGCTGAAAAATATATTTCATGTACTAAACATAGACAATACACTTGTGAGTGCATCTGGCATGTAATAAACTCTATTATCATTTTCCTACCTAGTCAAACACAGTATCAATCACATATTGATATTTGCAGCCAGAGCTTCTAATTGATAGGCTGCATATAAAGTCTTTGCAGTACAATGAACCAAACACCAGCGACACGTAGATGCATTTTAAATAGGGTTTTGCATTAAGAGAATCCTTTGATGTGGAAATGGTTTTTCATTTGAAATTCATCCTCTTAACCTCTTCTGAATAGCATTATATTTTATTGAAATAGGAGCATTTTCTGTAGTACAGAGATGCAGAGAGTCTAGGAACCTTCCCAAAACTACTGAACTTCAGATACAGGACTGCACATTTATCTGAAATATTTATCTGGGCACATGGATGGCATATAATCATTATATCATTTAACACCTATCTACAATTTGGTCTTCTGCAAAGCTATAACATACTATTTATTTAGTTCATGCTGAATTTGGATGCCCTGTTTTAATTTTCAAATTTGCTAAAATACAACGATTTCATATTATTATTTTCTGTTCATATAGTTTGCAAATATTTCCCTTCTTTTCCAATTATACTTATTCATTCCAACAGCAAACCCACCAACATTTCAAGGCACTCTAGACAGGATGCCTGCACAGTACAATTAAAGGAAAATGACAGTAGGGAAATTGCTTTACTTGCAGGAGGAAAGGCTTCTGGATTCCAAGTTATTACCCTAACATCACTTATCTCTGTGGAAACAGTGAAAGAAGAATTTCTCCCTCCTCCATATTCTGCTTGTCCCACCCTCATTTGCAGAATGATTCTTTCCATTCAGGCTCTATACCTGACTGCTTCTGCTAATAGAATAATCAGTTTCATAGACATTGTTGATTAAGTTAAATACTTATAAATATTTATAGCACTTTGCATAATAACCAGAGATAAAAAAGGAGAAAATTAATGGTAAACTCCTTTCTATGAGTTGTTGTTTTTTTTATTTTTGCCCATTACCCATCTGGTGATGGGGAGGTTTAGAAGTAGTTGTCATAGTAACGTGGCAACATAACTTTTAGAAACTGCAACTACGACATTATAATAATGGAGTAATTTTCACAGCCTTGGATTTTTCTATTCCGGGTCGTACTTGAACTAAATCTCATGCTGACAAGATGTGAAGGTGCATTGTGGGTTTGTTGTTTTCTTTTGTTTTGGTTGGCTGGGGTTTTCTTCCCCAAGGTTTTCAAGAGGTTCACAGACAGAATGAGAACATTTAATTCAGATCCCTGAAACAAGCTCCACAAACAACTCCTACCTTGAGGAGTGTGTATGTCACCAAGGTACCAAGGCTCCCTCCCCATTCCATGCTCAGCACCTGCCTTCCTGAGTAGGAAACCACCTACACAGTGGGAAACCCCAAGGAAAAGGATGTGTTTGAGCTCCCACCCCTCCTGAGGCGATAGATCCACACATGCAAAGCTGGATTTATCCCTGA
The DNA here is from genome assembly GCA_013398075.1 of Notiomystis cincta. NCBI lineage: Eukaryota > Metazoa > Chordata > Aves > Passeriformes > Notiomystidae > Notiomystis > Notiomystis cincta. The sequence goes on from VZRX01003500.1 coordinate 179,856, forward strand.
GATTTATCCCAGGTATTTAGAAGGAGCAAAGTTAAAAGCTAAGTCATCTAGGCTCCTTGGAGAGTCAAGAAAGTACTTAGAATAAACCAGGCTGTGTCTGTGCTGAGCCACCTGCAGATCTGCTGTTCCTCATCAGTGCTTATACTGCTGGGAAGCAGAGCTCTGGAGGGAACTGGACTGGGACATTTCAGGAAGCTCCTGGGTTAGGGGGAAGAACTCCAGAGCACAGTGGCTTCCCCTGAGAGCAGCTGCCTAAATCAGGAAAAACAAGTTTTCCACATTTTTTGGTATTTGCTTGCTTAATCAGAAGATATATTTTATGAAAATAGGAACAGAAATAGGGGAAGAAGTCAGGCTGCATGGACAACTGTTTTGGGAATTCAGCTAGGAGCAGACATCCCAACTCCTTCCTGCTTGGAATCTCTCTGGCTCTGGGGTGTGGAACAAAAGCCCAGTCCCAGCTGCAGTTCTGCTCCCTCTAAGCTGTGCCCAAGCTGCTGCTGACACCACAGTTGGTTTTGGCTGCTGGTCTTGCAGCTTTGTCTGCAGTGTCACCCAGTTGTCACCTGCTAGCCTGAACATTCTGCTCAAGTCCAACATCCCTCCTAGCTTGGGAAAACGAGTAGAGTTTTGTCCCAACAACAGTTCATATTTATCCATTAAAATGAGTAAAATACTGAGAACTGGGTAGATCTTGGTATTTAAGGGTCTGTGAGCTGGACAGAGGGAGAGAGGGAAGCTGAAATCACTTAGTGATTCTCTCCTTGTCTTTAATATTCTCAGCCTGTCCATGAGTTAAATCCTGCTATCCCAATATTCCTGTCTTCTTCTAGGCCTCTCTAAGTGATGAGTTCCCAAACTCCATGCAGCATCTGTGACACACAGTTCCCTCACAGGGCTGAATACAAACTCTTAAACAAGAAGTCTGTAAACAAACTGTTAAATAAAAGGAATAAACCCCAATAATTCTGGACTAAAGAGATGATAGAAAACTACTGTATCACAAATCTAACTATAGACTGTGCCTAAGTTTTATTGTTGTTCTCGATATAAAATAAAACTGCTCAGCATTAATAGGATCCCTGTGGATTCAACTTCTCAGAGACTTTTGAAAAACTTGATTCTAAGGAATTTAGATCAGGAGTGAATGCTAGTCACTAGGGAGGACAAGCAATAAAGTGATAGACTCCTTTTTAAAAATTGTTTGTCCACAGTGCATATACCCAGATGCCTTCTTCATTTTTTAATATCTTTTCCCTCTCCTCTTTGCAGCCTGGTTTGTATTCACTGTGCAAGGCAACAGAGATGAAAATCATTCCTCATATATGCACTGAGTGAAATAAGAAGTATGAAGGTACAGAAGTCAACACATCCAGCACGTATCACAAATACTAAAGAGGGGCTAGCACAAACCTGGGAACTCCTGAGGTGTGCTTTGGAGTGCCTCAAATACACAGTGCATGTAGCAGTGCTTGCACAGAGAATACTGCACCTCTCCTGAGTGAGCCACAGCATCCAAATGCAGCAGCAGGCTGCAACAGGAGCCTGGATTCAGACTCTGCAAAGCTGGAGCTCCTGAGCTATTTAGTTCAGTTTGCTGCCCTGATCAGGACACATCTGTGCATTCTTTTAATTATAAACACAGATCAGCTTTCCAGAGAGGTCATAGTAAGGCCATAATTAGCTCATTAAGCAAATTGTTCCATTATCTGATCAGGCTTTTAGTTCAGTATCTCCATTAGCTCTTTTAATATCTAAATGGAAAGGATAAAATTATCAGCTGGTATCAATCAGAAAAGTGCTGCCTACAGTCAAAAAACTGTGGAGAATTACAAATAAATTAAAGTTTGGCCTATTAGCTGCATCCTTTTCTAATATTTTTGCCCCCTGTGTGTTTATTTTACTGGAAATTTTTAAGATTCAGTCTGTCATGCAAGAAAAAACAGATATATTTATGTTGTGGTTAAATAAACCACACTTTACTAGGGAGAGAAACATAATCAGAAGATGAGAAGACAGAGAGGACCAAAGTAAGGATGAGAAGAACTGAATTTATATTTTGGTTATGTGCTGAGATCACAGAATGAGAATCACAGGATGGTTTGGGTTGGAGGGAACCTACAAAACCATCTCATTCCAACCCCCTGGAATGGGCAGGGACACCTTCCACTAGACCAGGTTGCTCCAGCCTGGCCTTGGCCACTTCCAGGATGGAGGAAGCATCTACATCTTCTCTGGGCAACCCTCAGAGTAAAGACTTTCTTACTAAGATCTAATCTAATTCAAAGGCTTTGGTTTCTACCTCTACTTTATGCTACTCAAGAGGCAGGACCCTGCCTTGATTCCACTGTGTGCCTCAGAACCACCTTTTTATTTTATTTTTTTTATTCATCAGATAAGTCAGAGCTTGATTTAGAGATAAATTACAAACTCCCATCCCTGATTTTGATGAATGTCAATGCCCCCAGAGGATTTATGCTGCAGCTGGTGTGCACTATTTTCCCAGCCATTTAGGTAGTGAGCCAGGAAATGTGGGATGTCATCTACCAGAGCATTTAGATACTAGGAAAACATAAATAATGGACTGGGACTTTATTGCTTATACTGCAGATTTAATCCCAAACAGTGTAATACACACAACTTTGGAAAAATTACATTTTTGTCCACTTTACAGCTATGAGGTGGAGACAGGGAAACATAGGAATGGTCACAGTGAATAAAACCAAGGGTTCATTCACTGCACTACCTTGTTTCTCATAATGACCACTAAGATGAATTCAAGCCTGAGATACTTAGAATTAAATATCTAAACCCCAGGAGATTCGCTGCACAGCTCCTAGGTGACTGCATGGACATGTCACAGGATCTGTTGGGTCACTGTGCCCTCCTGAGGGATCAACAGAAGGCAGCCAATCCTCACAGGACATCTGGGCCAGCACCAACCTGAGTTACACCCTCCAGAGTCTGAGAGCCCTTTCTCTCACCCACTGAAGCACCTACGAGGTGGGAGCTCAGCTCCCCTCCACACTGCAGGGATGGCTGCTGCTGCACAGGATGGAAGTGCACACACCAATGTCAGCATTCACATCTTAGTGCCTTCCTTTGCCAGCCCAGTCCCATTCTGCAGAATATTCTGAAAGAAAGCAAGCTTAGATCCAGGGATATTCTCAACAAAATACCCCCTCAGTGAGGACTCTCAGATTTTGGCAATCTCTAGGCTTGGGTTTTCTGAAACAGATGTAGAATCCAAATATTCATGCCTAATAGGTCCTGGAGGACCATTTTTCCTGGTATTTTGCTATTCTTTTTCAAACATTAATCTATATTTTTGGCTTCTGTACCATTNCAGCTGGTATCAATCAGAAAAGTGCTGCCTACAGTCAAAAAACTGTGGAGAATTACAAATAAATTAAAGTTTGGCCTATTAGCTGCATCCTTTTCTAATATTTTTGCCCCCTGTGTGTTTATTTTACTGGAAATTTTTAAGATTCAGTCTGTCATGCAAGAAAAAACAGATATATTTATGTTGTGGTTAAATAAACCACACTTTACTAGGGAGAGAAACATAATCAGAAGATGAGAAGACAGAGAGGACCAAAGTAAGGATGAGAAGAACTGAATTTATATTTTGGTTATGTGCTGAGATCACAGAATGAGAATCACAGGATGGTTTGGGTTGGAGGGAACCTACAAAACCATCTCATTCCAACCCCCTGGAATGGGCAGGGACACCTTCCACTAGACCAGGATGCTCCAGCCTGGCCTTGGCCACTTCCAGGATGGAGGAAGCATCTACATCTTCTCTGGGCAACCCTCAGAGTAAAGACTTTCTTACTAAGATCTAATCTAATTCAAAGGCTTTGGTTTCTACCTCTACTTTATGCTACTCAAGAGGCAGGACCCTGCCTTGATTCCACTGTGTGCCTCAGAACCACCTTTTTATTTTATTTTTTTTATTCATCAGATAAGTCAGAGCTTGATTTAGAGATAAATTACAAACTCCCATCCCTGATTTTGATGAATGTCAATGCCCCCAGAGGATTTATGCTGCAGCTGGTGTGCACTATTTTCCCAGCCATTTAGGTAGTGAGCCAGGAAATGTGGGATGTCATCTACCAGAGCATTTAGATACTAGGAAAACATAAATAATGGACTGGGACTTTATTGCTTATACTGCAGATTTAATCCCAAACAGTGTAATACACACAACTTTGGAAAAATTACATTTTTGTCCACTTTACAGCTATGAGGTGGAGACAGGGAAACATAGGAATGGTCACAGTGAATAAAACCAAGGGTTCATTCACTGCACTACCTTGTTTCTCATAATGACCACTAAGATGAATTCAAGCCTGAGATACTTAGAATTAAATATCTAAACCCCAGGAGATTCGCTGCACAGCTCCTAGGTGACTGCATGGACATGTCACAGGATCTGTTGGGTCACTGTGCCCTCCTGAGGGATCAACAGAAGGCAGCCAATCCTCACAGGACATCTGGGCCAGCACCAACCTGAGTTACACCCTCCAGAGTCTGAGAGCCCTTTCTCTCACCCACTGAAGCACCTACGAGGTGGGAGCTCAGCTCCCCTCCACACTGCAGGGATGGCTGCTGCTGCACAGGATGGAAGTGCACACACCAATGTCAGCATTCACATCTTAGTGCCTTCCTTTGCCAGCCCAGTCCCATTCTGCAGAATATTCTGAAAGAAAGCAAGCTTAGATCCAGGGATATTCTCAACAAAATACCCCCTCAGTGAGGACTCTCAGATTTTGGCAATCTCTAGGCTTGGGTTTTCTGAAACAGATGTAGAATCCAAATATTCATGCCTAATAGGTCCTGGAGGACCATTTTTCCTGGTATTTTGCTATTCTTTTTCAAACATTAATCTATATTTTTGGCTTCTGTACCATTCTGTGGCAATTATTTCTACATTTTTAGTGTTAATTTATTTAAAACCTGCTGTTTGTTAATGCCTTTGGGCACTCATCTGTGTAAATGAATTAGTATTTCCCTATTCATTTTCTTTCATGTTGTTCATAGTTTTATAAACTTCTGCTTAAGCCTCTCTTTTATTGTCTTTTTTTTTTTTTTTAGACTGAGGCATCCTAATAATTTAAATAAAATAATTTATTTCATTTCTTATCTCGAAAAGCACCATATACTTCCAGCTATTTTATTACCTGTTTTGTATCTTATTTAGACCCTGGTAAACAAATAATTTGGCCACAATGAATATGTATGACATGTAAAACAAGTCATTGCCTGAACTCCTGAGAGGTCTGTGCTTCATGTAGGGGATCTTTGCCAGCTCAGTAAAAAGTTTAGGGGCCAGATGCCTCCAAGTCCACCTCTGTAGACAAGTCCCTTTTATTCCTGGCCCCAAACAAGTGATTTAGACCATGGAGAAGATGAAGCAGACACCCTTAAATTCTCACTGCTTCGCTGACAATGTGGCCAGAGCTCCATTATTTTCTTACTTACAATATCTGAAAGCAAGAAGAAACAAAACCTAAACCAAATCACAAAAAAAAAACCACCAAAAAAGCAGAGTCTAAAATGTGCACTATTCTTCAAACAGATTAAAAAAGGGTTAAGGAAAATGTCCCAGTGGCTCTGTTGGCCAGGAGAAGTGCTTAGTGAGCCAGGGAATCTCAGAGCACATGTACCCATGGCACAAAAGTAAGAAGCAAATAATCAATTGTGTGCTTTATCAGCATGGTATTCAATTAAATTTCAATTAAGAAGGAAAATAATGCAGCAGTCATTATCTTAAGCTGTGTCCAGGTCCTTACACCAAATGTCAAGATACCCTTGTCAATTTGCAAACAGTTCAGACAAGGATTAAAATTCTCCAGACTGCACAGGAGGCCACTGAGAGCATTCCTAATGGAGTCTCTGTCCTAGCCCTGGAAACACTTCCAGTTTCTTGTTTACCAAAGTTAATGCCTCTCTTTTGAAAGATAATTCAATAAAACCTTTTTGAATAGAAATTAAAAAAAAAAAAA
>VZRX01003500.1:185932-289180 GCA_013398075.1 Notiomystis cincta
GGCATTATCAGGGATATGTGATTGCTAAACCAGAATAATTCTGTCTTTAGCATGCTAAATATCACATTATTTCTCAATGGAAATTGTTTTGAGATAGAAGAAGATGCCAGCTTGATGGCAAGCACCTCCAATCCAACATCCACACTTTATTTACCACTTCAACAACCAAGCACTAAAGAAGCACTTTATCTCTGTTGCCTGCATAAGGCACTAGAAAAAGACAAACAGCTGAGTAAATGATGTTATTTTGTTTGATTTAGGATTAGAACTAAGAGATTCCTGAATCCCAGGCTCAGATTACTGACCTATACCTCTCAAGGTTGTTTATAAAAGGAGCACTTTGACTAATGTTGTCTTCCTTAGTGACTGCAGAAGTCCCCCAGAGCAGTAGAAGATGAAAACTGATTTCAGTTTATGACAAACAGACTGTAGAATTGGGCAGATATTATGTGCTATATTGTGTCTAAAAAAGAAACAGATAAGAGATATTCCAGTCACTAGAGAAATAAGAAAGAGAATGTAACAGATTTTTATCCCAGTCCCATAGCTGGAGTCTGTTTGGCTTTCTGTTGGGTAGCACAGCTTCTGGCCTTTGGCAGATTTTGACCTCTCATCCCTCTGTTTGAAGCCCCACAGCTTGTGGCAGCCCTTGGAGTGCAGAAATGTGAGCTTTCATTGCCTGTGCTTCTTCCTCAATTGTAATGTATTTGAAAATCCACTTCGTCTTACATTTTCAAACTCCTCCTGTAACAAAAATGTAGGAAGCAAATGTGAGTTGAGTGTGCTTTTTCCAGGAGTAGCAGCATGCTGTTATTCCTGTATTGAGAGCTGTGCCCATACACACACAAAAATTGCTCTGTTACATGTGTTTTTCTTGACTATGATGCCTTTTGACTCATTCCCCTGTTGAGAGCTGGAAGGATACCACAGTTACTTGGATTTTTGTGTCAGGTTTTTTCCTTGCATGTCTTTTGTACTCAGACTGGATATGCATTTCTCTTTTTCTTGTTCTTACTTTTCATGGCTGTCACTATCTTTTCACCTGCTAAGGGACATCTCTCTCCCCAGCTGGATTTTCTTCTCTTTCATCACTTTCCTTGTGTGATTACAATCCACTGATGCCTTTGGCATATTGTCCTGTGTCAGCAGACCAGGATATATTAGAGGCTGTTGAATAGACAGAATTTAAGCTCAGGATTAAAGTGTGTTTTGATATGTGCCATTTCTCTGTTCCAAGTGGATAATGATTTATTGATTTGTGGTTTTTATTCACTACAAAATCAAGCCCTGTTTTATACCTGCAGGTAAAAGCTATAGGCTACCTACTGAGCTCTGGATGCCTCACTGCCAAATTCAATCCTCTCCCCATGTTCTTCAGGAACAGAAGGGGTGTTGTGTCTCACTGAAGGTAGAGAAGCAAATCCAGAGAGATTCACATCCTTCAGGGATAGTTTCTTCATAGTTTGGGAGCACCATTACTTTAAACAAGCACAGAGTCCAGAGCAGTTATTACATCACATGGTAGAGTAGGAATCCTACTTGAAGGAGAGAGGTTTCTCCCTAGAGAACACAGACATTGCTGCTTGAAGAGCTGAATTTCCACAGCACTACAGCTGGGGAGAGATTTGTTTTTAATTATTTTTTTTTTGCTCTAGCCTGTGTCACAATGCAAAATGCAAATTGGTGTTGACTAACACTACCTGGGAGGCAAACCAAGCTAAAAGAACAGAATATAAATACAACCAAACCTATAGTTCAGATCTATATATTTTAATTTTTGGGGGGCAGAATAAAAAAAAAAAGTAAGGTCCACTTTTTTCTAATTTGGGAATGACATTTTATTTTAGAATTTATTCTGTGGAACAACTCAAGCTATTTGAAAAACAGCTGGGAAATGAACTTTTTTCTTGAATAAATTTTTAATTTCCAAGCAAAGAACAAACACAGAGATTTGCACAGATATTGAAAGTTTCACTCTGGACCTGGGAAATGCCAGTGGAGAGCTGTGCAAGAGGGATCACAGCCAAAGAGTGAACATGCCTTCTTTCTTCCCTGGAAAGCATCTGCCTTGCTCAAAACAGTGGGATTTTCCCCTAAAATACCCATATGGGATTAGATCACGTTTCCAATAGCTCAGGACTTTGTCTTTGACCATGGCCCATAGTGGGTGCTTAAAAAAGGCTAAAAACCGGAATAAATGTAGTAATATTTTTCCAGAACACATTCCCAAGATTCACACACCTGTATCTCGGGGATTTTGTGACCCAGAAGAGCTGTCTCAACCAGAGATAGATTTTTCCTGCATTGATGATTCCATTAACTTCTTAAGTGTGACTCTTTCAAATCACCAAAATTCTGTGACAAGAAATTGCTCAGGATGACAAAAATGACATGTTACCTTTTTTCATTTTCAGCCAGTCAGTTTCTCATCTCACTATACAAACCTGCCTTAGTTTATAGGGGGAAAAAATAGAAATTTTTTCCTACTGAAAGTCTTTTTCATTCTTCCATTGACGTAACAGTCTGAGCTTCAGAAACAATGTACAAAACCAGCCACGTGGAACAGCAGCACTTTCCTCATCATTGCTTACACACCATTTCATAAATTTATAAGTTTTGAGACTTATGAGCCATGGATTAAATAGAATTAGATGAGTCTGAACACAAGGATGTTTGTAGAGCTTAAGTGGGAGAAGAGAAGGTGAACTGGAGACAGAAGGGAAGAAAGAGAAGAGTGAGAAGGTGTTGTGGTTTCACCCCTGAGAGCAGCCAAGCCTCTCACAACCCCTCACTCACTCCTCCACCAGTGAGGCTGGAGAGACACCCAGAAGGGAAAAAGGTAAAAAACTTGTGGGTTGAGATAAAGACAGCTTAACAGGGAAAGGAAAAGCCATGCACACAGGCCAAAACCCCCAAGGCATTAATTCACTGCTCCCTATGGACAGGCAGCTGCTTATTCATCTCCAGGAGAGCAGGGCCCCATCCCATGTGAGAGTCACTCGGGAAGACAAACTCCACGACTCCAAATGTCTCCCCCTCCCTCCTTCTTCCTCCCAGTCAGGCATTGCCCACGATGCTACATGGTCTGGAGAATCCCTTTGGTTAGTGGGGGTCACCTGATGTGGCTGTGTCTCCTCCCACCCTCCCAGGCACTCCCAGGCACTCCCAGCCCGGCTGCAGGAGCAGCAGGGGAGCCCTTGGCTGTGTGAGCCCTGCTCAGCAGTAACAAAAACAGCTCTGTACCATCAGCCCTGTGTTCAGCATGTCAGGAAGATTAATCCACAAACACCAGAGGTTTATGTCCAAAAAGGAGCCAGAGGAGTCCTGTGACTTTATTCAAATAAAGGGAGAGGCCGTGGGGCATTTCCCCTGGGGTCTCTCAAATTTCTGGAGGACACAGCCTCCTATATATCCCAATTTCCCGACTGTATTTCACTCTCTTTCCCCACTGGCTGAGGTACTTGAGAGGTACAGACTTCCCAAAACACCCAATACCTGAGATTCCCTTCTAATGTATACCCCCCTTTTTCTTTTTCCTTGTGTCTCTGTACTTTTTCTCTAAATCCAGGGATTTAGCACAGCTTGAGTGAGTGTCAATTAGTAGAATTCCTATGGAATTTATGGTTCCCCCCTTGCTTCTTCCACCTCTCTGTATCTGGCTTTATCTACCATCAAGCCCACAGTTTGTTTGTAAAGACACCTACTTCTCATTCCTTTCAAGCACAAACCCAAAACACAGCTCCACATCAGCCCCTGGGAAGGAAATTAACTCTACTCCAGCCAAAACCAGCACAGAGGGGGGAGAATGAAACGTAGAAAACACATTTTGCAATTGTGCTGTTCGACACACCTGGGCCAAAACTCCAGCCCTGAGCTCCCTGAACTTTGCCTTCGTGTATTGTCAAGCACATGTGGCTTCAAACTCGGTGGTCCAGGCTCCTGTCTGTTACTCCTCCCACCACTCCAAGGATCCTGGTGGGATCTCTAATGGCAGTTCTGGATGCTGCTCCTGCAAGGCAGATGTGACAGTACTTAATTTGTAATCAAGCAGTTAATTGTGACTTGCTTCACTTTGCTCAGCAGGACAACATGGGAGCCCAGAGCAGCCCCTGGAAACCTTGTTCCCTGTATGAGCATTTGGCCTCTCATGGCTGTGCAGGGAAGAAGCAGCAGCACAAGGCAAGTTCTTCTATCTCTCCCTTAGACAGCAACAACAGAAGTTCAGGGTGTTTCACTACTTTTGACAAACATACCCACCCATGTGGGGCCATACTCATCCCCTTGGGGCTGGCCCCACACTTTGAAAATGTTTTCTTTGTGTGAAACAGAAACAAGCCCTTTCTCATCCTTCTCAAGGTCTTTTTTTGTGCAGTTACAGAAAGCTAAACCAGTGCACAAATGGGAGAGGGTATGTGAGCTGGGGCTTCCTTGTGGCAATAATTAGCCAACAACCAGAATTTCTTGGTGGTCTCTGCCCCTAATGGTCACTGGTGTGAGTACATAATGAGATGTGACTGTCACAGGCCTAAGGCAAACATCTGAATGTAAAACACAGACTGCAGAGACCAGCTGGAATCATAACCTACAAACTTCTATTTAATCTCTTCCTGATTTTTTATCATGTGGGAATATGGGGCTCTTTTTTATGTTTTTCACCTTTTTTAAGTGGGACAGAGTATATTGTTTTTATATTACTTGATATCTCCCACAGACACAGAATGACCTCAGTCTAACCCTGAGATCATTTTTCAAGAATAACTTCCAGGAACATATGTTAGAAATTGAGACATACTCTGAAGGAAGCAAGTGAGAGAAAAAGAGTTCAAAAAATAGAAGCAGATCATCGTAGTACTGTAGTAACACACTTCATTTGTAATTTACTCACTTGTGTGTGATGTTAGAAAAATTTTATGCTGAGAGATTCCACAGCAAACCAAAAGAAGTTAGTGCTTTTAACAGCTGCTGAATCTTGAGTATTTTTGAAGGTCAGGTGGTTATTTAGTTATTTAAATATAAGCTTAGAGATACAGCTTAGCTTGATAAGAACACATTGCAGGATCTTATGCTTTGTGACTCTTGTAAGATAGCTTCCTACTTAAAATTACCATGTGGTATTCGTATTTATCCATGAGCATGAATTATTTATACTGTGGATTTGTCCTTGCTGCCCTTTCAGCTTCCTTTCAGTCATGGAGATGACTGACCTAGAACTTCACCTCACTGTCACCAGTGTGTTCCTGTTGTAGAGTACAAGAGAGCCAAAAATACAGTTTTCACGCTTTATTGAAAGGGAGGAAGAGAAGCTAAGAATAATTGAAACTGTGTATATAATTAGCCACGTGTACTCTTTTGTTTGAAACTATGGAAGAAGTTAAACCCAAAATTATTCTGCATTTCCTGTCTCTTGAAGTGGTTGTCTACATGACTGTGATCATCTTGATTTTCCTGAACCATTTTTAAAGCAATGTGTGGGATCTGCTCTATGATTTCCTTCTAAAGGGTGAGGAGAGATTTTTGGCTGTAAGTCCAAAGCAGTCCTTTATTCTCTCTTCTTGCACATGCACTTATTTATATGGAGTTGATGGAGGGAAAGCTTTCTTAGACACAGAAATATAAGATGAAAAGAATACAGAAATAGGGTAAATATAGGATAAATAGGATAAATATAGGATATGGGATAGAAGGTAGGAAGGGATGTGCTGCCATGTCTAGCTTCCTGCCATCTGGTTGGTAGTGGTATGTGAACCAGCTGAAAGTGGAAAGCTCAGCTTGAGGCCCAGAGAGTGTTTCTTAAAATCCAGAGATTCAACAGGAATATTCCACATGACATTTCTCTCTCTTCTCCATCTTTCCCTCCTCTGCCACACAGAGAGACCATTATCTGTCTCCTCAGGCAATATAACAAGCCAGGTGCCATGAGGACAAAAGCCTTCAAACCTTAAAGCCTGCAATTTGCCTGAGGAAGAGAGAATGAGCAGAAAAGGTCAGACACACGAGTGATGTCTTGGTCCTGATGTCCCTTTGGCTTTGGTGAGCTCCCAGGCAATTGTAATATATTGCCAAGCACAAAGGTGCCTTAGGATCCAGCCCTCAGAGACTGAATGCTTTGGGCACAGCCTTTCCTTTTCCAGTGCTTTGAAAGGCTGGCAGCAAAGCTCAGGTCAAGTAGAAGAAATCATGCTGCAGAAATATTTCTCACCTGGATAAATCATTCTCTTCTCCCTGTGTGACTTTTTTTGCAATGAAACAGTCTCACAGCATTTTCCCATCTGTGCTATGGAAATCTCTTTTGACCTTGCTGAGTGGCCTGGCATCCATCATGTCAGAGCTGAGCTACCTGTGAGGGGAGCACTGGGGACTGTCACCTCACCTGCCTGCCTTGGTGACTGCAAAACCAGAGCAGAGCCCAGCCCCAGCTCTCCCCATGACAGCTACATTGCCTTCCCTGCTATTCCTTAGGCTTTTCCCATCACTTTCTCCCAATTTGTTTCTCATGGTTCAGTGGAAAAGTGAAAGTAGGTATACACACAAGGTCTTATTTACCTTTAGGTGAATATCTGTAGCATCAATCTTGGTAGCAAAGAAAATCTCAATTTTGCTGCCTTTGTTTTTTCCCTGTTCTATTAGAGCACATATTCACATTTCAGGCCTAAAGAGAGGTTGATTTGCTCTTCCCTACAAACTTTGCCTCACCAGAATATTTCACACCAACTTTAACTGTCAGGCAGCAAAAAGGAATGAGTACAAGATGATGACTTAATCCACCATCTGTTGAAGTCTGTGGTCACCTTTCCTTTAGATCAAGACCTAAATCCTTGTTCCTAAAAACAGCTTTGACACTTAATCCTTGGGGAAAAAAAAAAGAAAGGGAGTGAGTCAACTGCAATAAAACTCTGACATTTCTGTATTTGAAAGACATATCAACCTGAAAGCAAAAGCTCTGCTTGACCTATGCAGTGGCTTTCCAAGGAAACTGTCAGGAGAATGTAAGCAGGATGAATCCATCCTTTTGGAAAGTTAAACCTGAGGCTCTGAAAAGAAAGGAGAAATGTAGTTCAAATTTCAGAGATGATATAGCAAAGGCAGAGGGGTGGCCTAAGAGTCCTCTTTCTCCTGATATGGTCATAATAGCTCTAATGTTTTGTTTGTTTGGGTTTTTTTTGTTGTTGCACTGAGTACAGGCCTCATCTTCTGTTCCTGCAGAATGGCTCTTCAGCCTACCTGTTTCAGGTAACACTCTCATCATGCCCTGGCCTACACAAAATCTGCAGCATGTGCTGCAGATGGCTTCACAGCAGTGCTTGCTGCAGGATGTTCTCAGAGCAAAAGCCATTAAAAAAATAGTGTTTCACATCAGAACATGTAAAAACTCTCTTTTACAAGCCTTTGCTAGCACAGGCTGGCAATGTTCCTCACCCACCTAACCTTTAGTTCTGTTCAGTGTGCAAGGTCAGCTCCCTTTGTGCCTGCTGAGAGCCTCTGAGTTTGGCAGAAATTTTGCATGAATGCAGATGTCTACAAAAAGGAGTTTATTGGCAGGATCAGGACCTTTTGAATAATTGGGAAATGACAACACAGCTGGAGTGAAGAGCTTGACATGTGTTTTGTGTCTATGGGTGGTCATTGATTGCTTTTGGTTTTTCACAGAAAACAAAACCATCTGAGGTCATCACCCCATTGTTCTCAGTGTGTAATGCTGTGCTATGCTTGCTTAAAACCAGTAGAAATTCTAATATTTTACCTTAAAACCCTGAACTCTAGAGTCATGGTAACAAACAGGCTTTTCTGCCTTTCTTCTATAACTGCTTCTATAAATAGATAACCAGATGACTTCTAGATTTCAAACCTTCTAGGAAAAATGAAAACAACAAACACTAAAGCCTAAAAAATACAGAAAATATAAGGAGCTTCCTACTTTCTAAAAACTACACCAGTAAATGTTGTCCTTCTGAGGACTGCCTTTTTTTTAATATTGCAATATTTAAGTTAAACTGGTAACCTCAGAACAGCTCAGGTCAGCAGGAAGAGAACTGACCTTGCCTGCTGGGAGAGTGCACCAATCTCTCAAAGCTGGCATTTAGAGTACAATTAATCTCATTTAATAAAATTTATATTTGGAAAGTGTCCCTGTCCATGGCAGGGGGTTTGGATTGAGATCTTTAAGGTCCCTTCTAAACCAAACCATTCTATGCCTGTGATTCTGTGATATGTAAAAGTAAGAGGTTTGCTCAAAGACAATAAATCCTTATCCCAACTATTTTAGACTTTCATCTCATTTAGGTTGAACTGCCTGCTGCAAATGTGTGTTGCTGTCCTTAGACTACAGACAGTGTTTAAATAAGCTGCTCATACAGTCAAATGCACTCTCATTTGTGTGGATAAATGACTTCCATCCACAGGCTATCACTACACTGTAGAGTGACATAAAAATAATAAGCTACCTTCAAACAAATGGGTTTTATCAGAATCATTTTAACTAATTGCACTTCCTGGAAAGAACAAAGTAAAAGATTTTGGTTTCTTCATGAAAGGTAAAGTTCATGAATGCTTTATTTGGGTGTCTATATTGCTCTTTAATATATGATATTTTCCTTCAGGACAGGAAAAAAGTAGAGACAGCTGAACCTCTCCTGTGACATAATCAAAGCAAAATGTATCTGGCTCAGAGTATTTAATGTGCCTGTGAACTCTTAGATGTAGGGATCAACTTCTTGTTTTGCATTTGTCCTGTGTGTGAAACATTGGATTGTTAATCTGTGAGTGATTCCAGGTGGTATTATAGTAACAATGTACAGTCAGAATGTGTCTCTCCCTATAAAAAATAAGTTAACATAGTTCATGGAAATGAGACACTGTCTGAATAGATAAACATGTCAGGTTTGTTGCCATCTCCAGTGCTGGATATGTGAAATCAGGGAAGTAATTTATTTCTACCTTAGTTTTGATTTTATACCATTTTCTTCTGCTAGAGATTGGCTCTCTGTTAGAAAAAAAAAAAAAGAAAGTGATACAAATCTGATCCAGAGAATCTTAAAATTAGGAAGAAAAACCTAATAAGAAGAATTTATTAAATGTGATTTCCTACAGTACTGCTGAAGACCTTTCTAAAAACCACAATTAAAACAAGGACCCAGCCAGGTGCCAGAAGCCTCTTTTGTGTGTGTCCACTGTCAGAAGTGGCTCCTCTCCCAGGCCAGGAGTGTGTGGACACACAGCTCCTCCATTACTCACATGGTGTCAGCTGAGGACGTTCAGCTTTGCTAACAAAGGAGGTGGCAAATGTCTCTCCCTTTCCCATTAAAATCTCCTGCAATTGCCTCAGTGTGTGAGAGTAGATGTAATAAGCAGATTGCAGAAATTAATTAATTATGAGAGTTAACTTTTCACTCTCACCCTTCGCTGAACTTCTTTTGTTCCCTAGCCCTGGCTTTTGTAAAACTGAAGTTATTTCCCAGGGTGTGTGGCTTTTAACGTGGCTGTGTCCTGTGTTTGGCTGCTACAGCACACCAAGTATGTGAGACATTTTAACAAAGAGTTCTTAATGAACCCCTGGGAAGAAAATTCCCTCCAAAACAATACTTCAGCAAGTGAGTGCTTCTATTCACTGCAACAACAAAACTACCAAAAAAAGAGAAGAAAGGCAAATATTTTCTATTACATTTTAATCTTTAACCACAGCCATTCTCTGACAGGGAGATTTGGATAATGGGTGCTTTCTGCGAGCCTGTGAGTGAATTCTTTCAGATTTCTGGATGATTTGCTAGAAGGACGTGTTAAATTGCTGGTAATTTGAACACCAGCAAGCA
Organism: Notiomystis cincta; assembly: GCA_013398075.1. Lineage (NCBI taxonomy): Eukaryota > Metazoa > Chordata > Aves > Passeriformes > Notiomystidae > Notiomystis > Notiomystis cincta. Next base: position 195,739 of record VZRX01003500.1, read on the forward strand.
GTTTGCATACTCCTCACAACTTTTTCAATAAATGCCATCACCTATTCTGTATTGCCCTTAGCTTCTCACACTTGTGTCAGAAGGAAATGAGAGATTTTTAACTCAGCCAACAAGTTCAGTGCAAAGTTGAGAGGGGCAGAATTTCCCTCAAGTCTTAATCCCTGGAAAGGTTCAGGGCACTGCTTGGTTGTAATCAGTCACTTGTCTTTCTGAATTACTTTATTCAAAACCATGGGCAGCTCTGGAATGTCTTCTTTTTCTGCTATCAGATGAATATTATGTGGCTAGAAAGCAAAATTAGAAAAGGGGCAATAAGGAAAATAAGGACAGTGGATTTAGACCCAGAGTTTCTGCTGGTAGGCCTGGTTGCTGACTTTATTCAGTATATATTTCAATTACCAGCAATATTTCTCTATGGCCTTATCTCGACTGCTTTAAGAATTAGATGAGCTGATGTTTGCAAAGAAGTTCCTTTGTGGTAAACACTGCCATTTTCATGGACTATTGAAGGCTGCAAATGAATTCCTGTTCTGAAACTGCTACTTCCCCCTCCAACCCCCCAGTTTTAATCAGTGCTACTGCCTGCACCACCACCCCTACCCTGGCTGAGGCACCATCTCCCTCTCCTTGCTCACAGAGAGGATGAGGAAGAATTGGGTAACAGACTTGAGGCTTTTAAGGCAAAAGAATGAAGACTGATGGTTTCAGACACAGTGGTCAAAGCCTCTTTTCTGCTGCTAATGATCTGTCTGGGAGACAGTAAATTATGTCTGTATTTCAGCCAGAGCCTTCCATGACTTTTAAGGTGAAAAGGAAATCCCTAAACTAGGAACAGTTGCAATCACCAAAGTCTGAAAAAACTTTTTACATTTTTGGAAGGTTCTTTCAAGGCTTAGTCAGAGGCACATAGAAATTAGAACAGGAAGAAAAGTGCTAAGAGCTTTTTCAGTACTTGAATTTAGAATAATTTTTATATCCCTGAATCCACAGAGCATTAAAAAAAATACTAATGGACAGGTCAGCTTTCAAAAAAGTGTAAAAAGCTGAACTCTTTTATACAGCCATAGCAATCTTCATGTCTAGGCTGCAGAGTGAGAAGTCTAAGATCCAGTAAGTATAAAATAATATTAAAGTTTTATGCTGCCAGGTCAACCCGTGTGAATTTCTGTGCATGAACACACACAAACTCCTGTGTATTTACTAAATCTGAGGCTTTGAAACAATTTTTGGGTCAACATCTGAAGGTGGTTGAAAACAATAATTCCTGATCAGGTTGAAACTCCAATTGTCCTTGTATCCTCTGTCAGCAAGGGATAGAAAATGTCTGTATACAGCAAGTCAGAAAGGGTTTAATTGGTACCTCTTTTCTGGTTAGAGAAGTCTAGAATCAGAAGTTGTCTCTTTTATAGTTCTATATTATATATATTTGGCTTCTGACTAAGCCAAGCAGCAATCCTGCACCCATCTGGAATTTCTCCATACTACCAGACTTTGTGGCAGCAGAAAACACCCTGAAAAACAAAGAAAACCAAAATATCTCCCCATTTTCTGTTTCCCCTATTGGTCACCAAGAAAGGGCTGATTATGAGCAGGTTGAAGAGGCTGGTCCCTGTTGGTATATAAGAATTTATACAGGGTGGATATTATGGGAGCTCAGTGAGATGAGCTAGAATAAACTGTGATCTCTTTCTGGAAGATCTGCATAAAAAAACTGAAAAAGGATTTAAACACAGTTTTCCTGCAGTCTGGTTTAGCTCTTCTCTGACTGTGTGGGAAACACTTGTCTTCCCAATTTGGTGAACTTAATTAAATTTTTTTTGCCTAAATCTTTTAGGAAATTCAGTTTAAAATTTGAAGATTACTGGGAGTTAATTAGAACTACAATTTTAGAAAGAAAATTGTTTAAATAATCTTGGCCACCTCTCTGGCAGACTTTGCAATACCTCTGATGTTATAGATTAATTTACTACTTCAGACTTTGGAATTTTCCCCAAAGATCTTCTGCACTGACAGAGTTTTTATGACCACAGTCACTGCAGATTTAGGATATAGTCCAGCATCTATTAATTCAGTGGAAAAACTGCCTTTCATTCAGAAAACACTGACTCAGAAACTTATTTGGAACTACAAACTATTGCAGTTTATGTGGTGCTGAACCTGTAATTGTAAAAGATACAAGTCAATGTCCATCTATGCAAAGTATGCCAGTGGAATTAAAGGAGCAAGAACACCATCTGAAAAGGGCATTTGTGGCATGTTTTTTGCTGTTTCACCTTTGCTGCAATTACATGAATTCAGGTGACTTAAAGCTCCTTGCCAGGCTGCAGACACAGGATAACTGCACCTATCCATCAGTCTGCTGACTGCAGCCAGATACAGATGAAGCAAGGAAGACTGGGTGTTTAACAAATTACTTTGCTTATTTCATTTATATAGCCTTGACCTTAACTGCTTCCATAAAGCACCTTCTGCTCCTGCTGCAGGGAGGGATTTGTTTCTTCCAGCAGGTTCCCTTGCAGCCCCACCACACTCAGCAGTGCTGCCACCCCAGCCTTAATTCCAAGGAGATTTTCGAGTGGGATCAAAGACATCCTCTTTGGATGATGCTTGTTGGGTCACAGCTGAGTGGCATAAAGGAGACTGACCTTGGCAGGCTCAGTTTGGAACACAAAGAGTTTGGTACTAAACAGGGGTTTGAGATAGCAATCAGTGTCTTCTTTTGTGGAAAAAGATGTAGTGGGGAAAAGGGGAGGTCCTGTGCAGGTATCTGCAACTGGTTGTTGTCTTTATGGTCCACAGAGAAAAAAGTCAGTGATTTAGTGTGATTTACCTGATGTGTCCCAGCTGATTCTTTGAGTGTGAGAGGAAGTTTCTTTAAACAGTTTGTAATAATTGTAGCTGTGACTGTCTCAGGTACAGATGTAGAAACACAATTTATATTCATGTATTGGGTCAAGTTAAGCCTGGTGCAGGTATTTTCCAAGGACCATTCATACTGCACATGGGGTTTAGGTTTCTAACTGAGCACTCTCCATTGGCTTCCTTAGGAGCAGTCCTGGGGTCCTGCTAAAGTACTGCAAATATCACATGCAGTGTCCTTGGCTGTAAGGCAGCTTTGTTTCCCAGTTTCTAGTCACTGTAGGGTGTTATCCTCACATGTTACAACATCAGTCACTTCCTAAAGATCATCATTTCTTCTTGTAGAGGTCTCTGGCCACCATTCATAGATTTCTTTCTCTTCCCTACAAGCTGTGTCATATTCATGTAACACAGCACAGCTTTGGCTGTTGAAAAATGTAACACAGCAGGACCAGCTTCCAAGTGAATCAAAATTAACAATAAATAATAAAATCAAAATTAGTAATAAACTCACTTCTGGAGCATGAGTTTTCTTGGAAACATTAAAGATGTTTCTGACATTTTCAGGACATCACAATGTAATAATTTTATCTTTGCTGGTGAAACAAAAATCAAAGTGCAGGAGAATTGAGTGGTGTAACATCAGGTGGCCTAGAGCAGGCAGGGGACATAGGGGTGGAAGAATTCTTCAGAATTTAATGTGGGCAGTAAAGCCAAAGGAAACAGGAATTTTCTTGCATAGGAAATTCTATAACTCTAGCAGCAGTTTTTATCTTAACTTTTTTTTTTCTTTTTAGAGAATAGGTTCAGAATTGTTTTGCTGTACCCCAGGGTCTAACAACATCCTAGAAGGAGAAACAGAAGTTTATCCTCTTGTGAAACAGGAGAACAGAAGTCAAAATGTGCAGTATGAAACCTCCATTTCTAATTTTCACGAAGTATAGAAGAGCTCAGGTAGATGAAAAGATTAAATATTGACTTGAAATGAATACTTGGGTTTACATTTTCAAACATTTCAGTAAGATCTTCTTTCTCCAGTGGAGAAGATATTTCAAATTATATTGTTTGGCCAGTCCATAGGTTCAGAGAAACATTTTTCATCATTCTTTCATCCTGAAAGTCTCCTGTGAGTTCTGAGGTGTGACTGGTAATGGAGGAAGCAGTATTATATACAGTGTTACATGATGTGACACCAAAATCTGCCACTGACCCAACCTGCAGTTTAATTTGAAAAGCACATGCCCTAGATAAGACTCAAAAAAAAAACCCAAACCATAATCTAACTGCTCTTCATTAAATTTTTGTGAATTGGTTGAATATTATCATCTTTACTTCACAGACACTCAAAAAAGTTTGAAATTTTAGGTGTTGCACCTCAGTTACAAAAAGAGGAGGCAATGCTATTATTTCCTTTATTTGATAATGATTGTAGTTGAAAGAATGCAAAGACTAAATAAAGGTAGAAGGAAAACCAACCCTGTCTTTTACATGAAGATTTCCTTTCCAGGGATCAAGCTGAAGGTTGTGTCCCAGGGACAGGGACCCTTCAGTGATTCCCTTGTTGCCATCCTGTGCAGATCCCAGCAGGACAAGGAGAGAGCCTTTGTCTTTCAGAAGACACCAGCAGAAGGCAGAGATTGTATCCTTGATTCCTGCCAGTCTTTTCCACTGTGATAAAGAGGGTGGAAAGCCCTTTTTCTGAACAGAGAGACCCTCCCAGCCCCTTTGAACTCCTCCTGAGAGTGGCTGCTGCCACTGAATCTGCCCCTGCAGTGTCATTCAGCCCTCAGCTAACCAGAGAATACAGTTTTGTAAATAATTTTAATGTCTACAGTGTAAATGCTTTTCTTAAAATAAAATCCAATATGTTTTGTTGGTTGTTTGTCTTACAAATAATTTGAGTTTGGAGAGCTGTTTAGCACTTAAGTACTGCCATAGAGAAAACAATTTTTGTTCTGAGTGCTCAAAGACATGATCTTGAGCAGGAATTTTCTCTCTTCAAAAAGCTAATTAAACAAAACAATGAATTTTGATAAATAAGTACATCTGCAAGTTCCTGGCCTCGGGGAAGTGTCACCACAATGTTTATTGTCTGCAGGAATGAGTATCTCACACAAACACTTTCCTCTATTAAAAGATACAAGGCTTGTATTTCAAATTAAAACAGCTGTGAGGGGCTGTTTGTGTGTGTTTGTGAGTGAGAGTGTTTTTCAGATGAGGTCTGAAAATAGATAGAGAGTCAATTAAATGGAAAAAGACAAGGAGATGGATGCTGTGGGAGGAGGATGTGCAGTGGAACTTGGTTGGAATTGGGAAACCCAAAAAAAGTCTGATGGAGAGATTGCCTGCCCAGCTGTGCCTCTGTGAGTGTCTTTTACACTTGCACTGTTGTTAGGGCAGTTTAGCCATAAGTGAGATCAGATATTTACTGGAAGTGGTTCATAAATGCATTTGGAAATGGTCTGGATCTGTCCTGTAATTCCAATTTCTTTCCTTCTCTGAAGGCCAGGCCCTTGTTTGCTGACAGGGGGTTTCTGTTTGAAATCTGCCACATCTACAGCCACAGAACACAACAGAGAAACAGCAGGGTAAAAACCTTCCTGCATGAACCAGAAAGAATTAAACCTTGTGTAACAGAGTTAGTTAAACTAACCAGGTTAAACTGAGATATTTAACTTTATTAAACAAAATTAAATGTTTTCAGATTTTAGTAAAAGGACTTGATTTTCCTAGATTTTATTGTGATGGAGGTAACTGTACAGGTACAAGGAGCTGTACAACCAGTGCCATAAATGAGTTCCTTCAGGGTGATGTGACACCAGGCAGCAGCACACAGAACCCTGAGAGCTGTAAAACAGTTGCATGTGTAGTTATTTATTTTCCAGTAAACATCCTGGTTTTGTTTCACACAATCACAGAATCATTTAGGTTGGAAAAGGACCTCCTGTGTGAGTCACCCCATCTATCACAGGCATCCAATCCCAGAAATTCCATAAAAAAATAAGATGTAAACACCTTAAAATGAGCTAGTGCTTCTACCTTTTTCTGTTCTCTTATAAGAAGCAGGTTAATTTGTATTCAGAACTTTTCTATACACCTTTCATTAATATTCATTAGTATTTGCATTACTTTATTCTTTCTACTAACAGTAGGGAATATAAAGTATTTCGTAAATATAGGCAAATGCATTTAAATAGAAAAACAAAGAGACTTTAAGAGATGTAGAAAAAAACACTCTTGTTACCATTTTCATTAAAATATTTTCTCATTCCCTTCCTGATGTCGTTATCACCTTTTGATAAGACTTTACACTGTACTTTATCAAAGTACAGCCTTAAAGGCCTACCTGTAGCAATTTTTGTATTATTTGTGAGAAGAGGAGGAAATATCATTAGTATCTTATGGTTTCTAAGGCACAAACTTCTTTTGGACTCCCCTGATGGCTCCCAGACTCAGGAGGGAAAATGAATATATCGGTGTTCCTCGGTGTGACAGAGGACAAATTCCTCACAGAGCTGTAGAGAAATGCTGTCACCACTGTGGTAATAAATTGCCATGATTTAAACTTATCAGAGCAGGACTCTCCAAGTCCTAATGGAGAGTGGCTGTGGCTGATGGAGGAGCCATGTGCAGACCTGTCACAGCCTGACCTCACTTGCCACAGCAGCGCTGGGCTTTGATTGCACCCTGCACACTCCAGATGTATTTTTCTCCCTGTCCTGCTCCCTGCCAAATTTGGACACCAGAGATGCTGAATGTCACCACACATTTTAGCTCCTGACAGCAGGCTGAGGACAGCAGTGTGAAAAGGGGATGTAAAACCTGCTTTAAAATATTTCCATGGGTGGAAAAAGAGTAGTGGCTTGGTTAGAGGGAAAGGAGCCTTTGTCTCAGCAGGGCTGGGTGTGGTCCAGCACTTGTCGAGACTGCAGATCACTGAGGACAGCTGGGTGCCCAGTGACCCATCCCAGATGGTGCTGGTCTCCATCCAGCCCATGGACAGGTATCTGTGTGCAGCTGCTGGTGGCATCTTTGGACAGTCTGGACAGAGGAACCAAGGTCTGAGCAACCTGCAGAGACTGAGCTGTCCTCTCACCCCACTGCAACAAGGCTGAAATAAATTGGCAAGAAAATCTTCCCTTATGCTGCCTAAATATGAATTTTGTACTTTGTGTTTCCATTATCTTTGCTGGGTAATAGACTCTTCAGAAAATATGATGAATTTTATGTTTTTGCAAAAGCTTCACAGACTTTTCAGCAATGTATATATGTGTATTTATTAAAGAAGCAGCTGTGAGAGATCCAGAGTTACAACTGGTTGGGTTTTACAATTAACTGTCAGTTCTACTTTGTGTATTTCAAAAAGAAAACTCAGCATATTCTCATTGTATTGATATGGGAAAAAAAGCCCACAAACCCCCCCAGCTAATTAACCAACTGCTAAACCCCCACCTAAAAATAATGTGGTATTTATAAAGTGTTTTCATATACTTTACCTTAATTCACCTGTTATGAAGGAAACTGTGTTAATGGAGAAATTTTGCATTAGAAGTCAGACTATTTTTGACACAGACAAAATCAGTTCTGAAGCAGCACAGATTATTATCTGAGTGATGAGCAGAAGATGAGTAGCAGCCAGAATAGATTTGTCATGAACAAATCACGTCAAACCAATCTAAACTCCCTCTGTGACAAGCCAGCAGACTTTGTGGATGGAGAGGAGCAGTGCATGTCATGAATCTTGGCTCTAGGAGGGCTTTTGATGTGCTCTCAGATGGAACTCTCATAAGCAAAGAAAGACTAGATAAAACTAACAGGTACAAAAAATAAAAGAGTAACTGCAGCCAAGGTACAGATCCTGATGGGAAGAGACACTGAGGGAGGTTCTGCAATGGTCTCTTCTAGGTCAGTCTCTGTCTGTGTTTTTGTTACACCTAATAAGCCAGACACAGGATATATATTTTGGAAGACAGGCTTAGAATTCAAATTCTTAGAGGTGCAAACAGATAAAAAATGAAATTCAATTAATTTCATGGGGGAAAATGTAAGATTAGGTGAGAGTAATTAGCTCCACAGACAGAAATCAGGGAACAATCTGCAATTCTTCTGAAGTCAGCCTTGGGATTATGGCTGATCACAAGTGGAAAACAAGGCAGTGAAGATGTGTTGTTGAAGGTACCTTCCCTTTTTACTCAGCATCTCTGACAAGGCTTTAGCTGAGCTCATCTTTGTACAGAACACTCCTGGAGAAAGGAGCAGCAATTAGAGTCTGTAGGAAATAAGTGGAAAATCCGAGCTGGGAAAAAAACTTGACAGAATAGGACTAAACATGTTTTTTTTAGTGTGAAGAGATGATGGAGAGAGCAGCTTTTAATTACAAAAGAGGCTGCTGTTTAATGAATTCTTCATGGGTATAAACTGTAGCAAAACAGATTCATTTAGATTAAAAGGAATATGTTTGTAGCAGTGTGGAGAGGCAGCACATTTTTATTGATTTTATTCTGAGTGGTATCATGGTTGTCCTTCTGCACATTGACTTCTTTTGGCCTCCAGCTCACGAGTGGTTCAGCAGCAGCTTGGGACACCCAGCTGGAGAACCCAACAAAGGATTTCACAGCTTGGCTTTTGTGCAAAGCCTGTGGATGGACCAGATTTCCCTGTAGACAGCATTTCTGCAGCAGAGTTCATCCTTCTGTAACTCAGAGCACCACTCACGTCAGCATGGCCATGCTGATGTATTTCAGCCTCATTCCAGGTGTTTTAGGCTCCCTACAGGTATTGCAGAATCAGAATCAGAATTACTTTATAGAGAACTAATGCAAATTAATGCTGTTCATGCTGTGGGGTCTTAAAACAGGCACTGCTCACGTGCACATTGTGCTTCAAGGGCAGAGTCAACTGGAGCAAGGAGCTACACTTAGGGACAAAGGTGAAAACATGGTCAAATAAGTGAAAATGGAGTGAGGAGTCATTAAACTTCCTGAATGAGGCTGAGACAGTAACACAGGAGGGTTCAAGCAGAGTTTAGCTTTAAGAAGGGTGTGAAAATGTACATAACTAATGCAAATGTAGACAGCAGTGACCTGCCAGGCTCATCTTGTTGCCACCTCTTACTTGGTACTCTCAGGTGTCACATCCTGCCTTAAACCAGGTTAATGTTACCTGGTGAATTCCCAAAGGGGTCTCACGGAGGTCAGCCAGGTTTGGGAAGGTTTGGAGTCCTGCAGGGAGTGTGACATATGAACACACTTGAACTGAAACCTCTTTAGTGGTGAGAGAGCTCAGCTCACACTTCTGCACAATATTTAATATATTCTGTTCACAGAAGAGGAGGGATGGGCTTTCAATGAAGCACAAATGTCAGAAATCCAACACTGAAATATTATCTCAGATGTTGCTGAAAGTGTGAGAAATACTGGTGACATGACTATGTCACATCATACCAACCTTTTCTTATATTATTTATTCCAATTAATAATGAAAAAAAAATCGTGAAAGTTAAGAAGTTACTGTTGATTTTTCTCTCTGATAGAAAAAAAAAACCAAACCCAAAACCACTTTAAAATGAACCACTGCAGTCAGAACTGCAGAGTGAACAGAGCCAGAGAGGTGGAGAAGAGGAGCTAAGATGTTACTTAATTTCTTGACTAAAGGAGCTCTCAGGCCACTTTTCAGCCTTTAGGCACTTAAATGCAATGTCTGCATTAAAATGTAATCAGTAAAATTTACAAATGCAGTTGCTGAGTCAGTGAGAAGGTGTTGGCACATCTTTGTCTGGAGCCTTTTGGAGATTGTAGTGCAACCTCTGAGTGCACAGAGGGAAACAGTGATGCTTTAACTCACATGAGAGTTACCCAGTGTGGATTCCCAGCTGAAATTCAGCTCTCCCTCCCTCCCTCCCTACCTAGGTCCTTATCTACCTTCCCCCTCCCTTAGCTGTGTGCTGCTCGTTTGCCTACTGGGCTTAAACCACATCACATCTAAGTCCAAGAAATTTTCTTTTCACAATTTCAATATAAAACCAAGTCCATTACTTCCTTTTCTACAGCTCAGACAATTATTTCAATTTATAAATGCATTTTTATGTGTTCATGGTCGCTTCCCTTTAAATAGCTACGAACTGTGACTTTTTAGCAGCCATGATCAGACCTGTTTTTTCTCTGTAAGGCCTTAGTAAAGGACATGCCTTGAGTAAAGCCTTAGTAAAGGACATACCTGCACTTTTATTGCATGCTGACCATCCCTAACCCTCTCACATTGCAGCCTGACTCCTCAGAGACAATTATGGTAAGACCCCTCCCTTCAGCAGAATAATTAACATTCTCACTGCTAATTTCAGCCTGCTTTCTGTTTACCTCAGTTTGACTCCAAATGCCTTAAATACTTTTGCCCTCAAAGGTTGAAAGCATTGGTTGGAATCTTTCAATTACCTTTCCCTTTCATTGAAATGAAGAGGGCAAAAGCATCGTAGTGATTCTGAATATAAATATATTCATTGAAATTATAATTAAAAATTATACCACTGCCAGGTTTTTTTTCTATCTTATCTATCCCTCTTTATACATTTATTTTCATCTTAAAAGTTAGTTTGTGTATATGTGTGTATATTTATTTACATATGTATGATTTTTTTGTAAAATAGAAATACAAAAAGGTGCCTTTTACTGTCATGGTCTCTCTGCTTTATTCTTCTGCCTTTTACCTCAGTGGGAGATTTTTTTTTCCTATTAATTCTACACCCTGAAACCTGCAAATATTGGTAAACCTAAAATAACTGCTGAGGGCTCCACAGTCCTGTGCAATTTGCTACATGTTGCTAGAGCACTCAGCACTTTCTACAGCCTAAAATCTCTCCAAAGGTACAAATATTTTATATTTATGATCTGCAGATATGAACTAAACACAGGCCTAAAATATTTTTTAGTCTCCTTATACTGATATTTACTTTAAAACTGGGTCTCCCTTTAAACCTTGCCTGTTTGAAATAAGGTGTTTATTCTTTAAATGCTCTCTGTAACTGTGATGATGGTCACTTGTGGGGAGGCAGCAGTGCTGTGACACTCTCATTTTTGGTGCTTTTTTCCCCATTTTGAGGAGGAAAGGGCAGAAAATCAATGCAAGACAGACACGGTGTGAAACCCACTGTGCATTTTCATTATGAGCCTTGACCTCTGAGACTTAGGAAGTAATACTGAAAGAGCAGCCAGAGAGGAAATTGGTGAGAAAGTTCCTATTTTTCATCTGGTTCCAGGCTTTTTGTCTACTTGGAGATAAATAGCTCTGCCTTGGAAGAAAAGTTCCTTTTATTAACAAAAAAAAAAAAAAAGAAAGGAGAAAAAGGGGAGTTTTATTTTCATTCTAAAAGTCTAATAGAGAGAAATAGCACAATAAAATGTTATTTTAATAAGTACTGTCCTAGCAGGATACTCCTAAATAGTCATGGGTGTCTCTCATCATTATTATTGGGCCTTGAGAAGAAAAGCTCAGTTATTTTTTATTTTTCAGTATTCTTACATTAGCTAAAGAGCTCACATAAACAAAAAAAAAAATCCTTATTTATACTAAATGACACACAAAGTAAGTATGAACCCATGTATCCAAAGCTCTGGTAGAATTTCTAAGGGGAAAATGCAGTTTGTTAGAGACAGGTGCAGATTCAGTGTTCTAGTCAGATATTAGCTGTTATTTAATGAATTGCTTTACCAATTAAATATGAATTACTGATGACTTGACCATTTCTACTTGGGATTTTTTGGCATTTTAATGGACTTTACAGCAATGATCACAAAGATTTCGAAGGAATATCTATAAAACTTGCAAGAGGTTGAATCTGTCACAGTCCCATCCATGGCCAAACTTGGCAGATGTTCATAATCTGGGATTTCCCCTCCTCCTTCACCCTTCTATCCTGAAAAAAGCAAGTTTGGCTGTTTGCTTTTGGAGATGTTTGGATGTTTGTCTGCATCACCTCTTTTAGGAGTTTTTATCTGCAAGGGCAGCAGGAGCCTCCTACCTCAGTAGGAGAAATCTCAGCCCAGACTTTTCCAGATCCCGTCCAGGATGGTGGCACAAAATTGGTTCTTAGTGCCAAAATGTGAATTGAAACCTGTTAAACAAGGAACACAGAGTTACATCATATTAAACAGTCTGTGCACTACCAGGTGTGTCAAGCAAAGGATTTCCTTGCTGAGAGCATCAGGATCTGCTGGCAGGTAGCTGCATATTTTAATGATTTTGCAGAAATACGGATGGAGAGATGAGAAAATGTTCTTGTTTCAAGAAATCTGTGTAACAGTGAATATTTATTTGCATTCTGGTGGTTCAGTTGAGGAGACTCTATAAATCCCATTTTAGCTTTCCCTTTTAAACCTTCACTCTGCCTGTAAACCTTATCTGTGATATTTTTGTAAGGTAAAGAAGTCGACACAGCAGATCAGAAACCCGGGGAAGGATCCTAAATTGGCAGAAACAAATGGGTTATGAAATTACTGAGTTCTTCACATCATTCCCTGTGTATTCAGAGATGAGGACAGCATCTCCTTCTTTGGCACACAGAGATGAAAATATATTTTCATTTCTTTACTTAAACATGAGCCAATTAAAATGTCACAGCTTTCAGAGAGCAAGTTTGTAAAAGAGTTGATAATGAAGGTTTACTTGCTTTGCTTATTCTGCTCAATCAGTACTGAAGTTTTATTGGTGTGACCCTGCTCAGGTACATCAAGGGTCTTGCCCAACTGAATGAAATAATTTGGTGGTCTTTAGGTGACTGCTGACAAAAAAAGTGAAAATTCCCTGCAGAGAGAAAGAGAGATTGCAATGTCAAGGCAAAAAAATTGAGACAGGAAACCAAGATCAGGTGAAAAGGGTAATAGAAAAAGTTTTTGATATCTTAAAATATTTAGCATCCTAGGATGGAATTTTAAGGAAGAACTTCTGTGGGAAAAGAGCCTCCATTTGTGGTAGAAAAGCAGTCAGGAGATAATCAGATGCACAGACCTTCTGCACCTTGAGCTGCAGGTATTTCTATTATATAGAAATATTTCTATTATTATGTCTCATCTCAGCCAACACTAAGGAGGGAGGCCTCTTATCATTTGTCCTTGTTATCACATCAAATCAGATGTTTCCAGCTGGAGAAGCCCTGCCATTTAACCCTCTCCTTGCCTTCTCATAACCTTGCTTCCAGCAGTGCTGAGGCTGCCTGACCCCTCTCCTGCCCACGAGGTCCCAGGTTTGATAAGGCAAAGTAGTCAGGGAACAGTTTACACAAGATCTTAACATTTTTTCAGCCCTGAAGTTCTGCCTTAGCACAGATTGACATAGAATTAGAGCTGCACCCCCTGTGAAGAACATAAAATAGCTACAGAAAAAGTCAGGAGAAATCTTGCATTGTGGGGAAATGTCTGAGCTTTTGTTCTGTGGTGAAATAAAAGAAGGATTGTTTTGGTTTTTTGGTGATGATTCCACACAGCAGAAAGCCAATCTGCAGAAGAACAACCTCATTGTACATACTGTGACATCATTTACACCAAGAGGATGTTTCTAAGTTATTTTGAATATATAGTCACAAATTGTCTCCACTGAATATCACAAGAGAGTAGGAAAAAAAAAAAATTGCTCAACTGAAAATACTTAATAACTGATAGCTGCCCAGGGGCTGAATTTTTGAAATAAATAGATAAAATATAAAAAACCTTGCATCACCTAAACAGCATATGACATATCTGATTTCTAATTAAAATTTCCACTTAGAAAGTAAATGAGGTTTGGACATTCCTTAGGCAGTTACAAAGGCTCCTTTTCAGTGTATTAAATTCAGCTAATAAGTTTTTTAAACAAAAGCTCTTATGCTGTCTTGTCACTTTGGATTATTAGGAACACCCATTGTGTCCAAGTGCAGTGCAGCTTGAAGTCCTGCATTAAGTGCCTGGATGGCTGCTGGGGAGGCTTGAACAAAGCTCATGGACAGAAAGATCATGAGAAATTGCTCTGACAGCAGAGCAGAGTTGGGAGGAGTTTGCCTGCTTGTCACTCACTTCTTCATCACCACATTTAGCAGTTTATTTTTGATGTGCCCCAAAGGACTCCTCAACCAGGTTGGGGTTTAAGCAGAGCAGGGAGAAACAAGTGGCTCAGGAGTATCCTTAGGAGTACCCTGTGAGGCTGCTGTGGCTCTGGCACACAATCCACACTCTGTCATCCTCTCTACCCTGAACCATTGGTCTGTATCAGTAATATCCTGCTGCAACATAATTCAGTGTGTGGAGTCTTGTCCCCTGACTGCTAAAACCACATTGCTGGGACTGTCAGTCCCAGGCAATGGCCTGAAGAATGGGTGTAGTCAGTAAGTTGTCTTCCCTGGGGAATGATGGGGAGGGGACACTCCTGGAAAGTCCTCTGTTGGAATAAATTAGCCTGCATGGACACCCTGGGCAGGCAGGAATGGCAGGAAAACAAGAAATGAACACTGAAATCTGATCAAAATCTCTGTCCTCATGTTACCTGGAACAGGCACCTGTGAACAGGAATCTGGGAGTAGGAGAGGTGGCTGAATTAAAAGCAGAATGATAACCTGGGTTACCTGATGGGTTTATATCCTCAGGAAATGAAGTCCTGCTTCCCTCAGTGATAACTGAGTGGGAGGAGAAAATCTCCTTCCCATGCTTCAGTTATTCTTCTTTATAATGAAAAAGTAATGAACAACAAAACAGATGGAATACTTGTTGATTGGAGAAGATTAAATTAAGCCATCAGCAGCAACTGTTAAGAGTTGAAGAAGAATAATAAAAGGATAAGCAAGGAGGTTTTTCTGCCTGCATGAAGTACCCTTCCCTGTGAAGTAGCATTTGAAAAGGAATTCTGTTCACAAGACATAGGCCTCAGATGTCTGGAATACTTCAAATAACCCTGGAAGGTATTAAAGCAGGAAGATGTCCCTGTCCCTGCAATAGGGAGATGGAATTCCCCTGAGTGCTGGTGATTCCTGGGCACACACAGGATTCCATGAGAGTGAAACTGGTTTTTCAGAGTTCCTCGACTACATTTTTCCTCTAACAATTGAGCAGCTGTTCCGTGGGTGAAATGTTCTGGTAAAAGCTTGTGAGTATGAAATTTAGAGAGGAACTGGAGAAGTCTGGAGTAGAACACACTTTCATGAGTGAATAATTACTGCTCAGTTTGCAGTCCTCAATTCCAACATGACTTCAAGAGAAAAGTACGACTTCACTTCTTTGACTCTCAGTCTGTCCTTTAAAATAAATAAAAAAATACAGCAGATAAAAAAAAAAAAACCTACAAAACCAACAAAAAAAGCCCCCCAAGGCCCCAAAAAGCTGAGGGAAATACAGGACTGAAAGGTAATAGATACACCATCAAATGATATAATCCCTTTCATGAAACTAGTCAGGCTTTTTACAACTCCAGGTCCAAATTCAAGCTCCTTTCTCCACTTACTACAAAATGTTTCTAGTTTCCATCCTTTCATATTCCTGTGTGGATTAAACATTCATTTAACCTCCACCAGTCCATCTTCTAACATTGCCCTTTCACTTAAGCAGTTCTCACACTCCTTGTTTTTATCTCCCTCTTCCATGCATATGTCTCTCATTTCTTAATTTATTTTTTGTCAAGCCAGCCAGATTTTTAATAATTTTGGAAGGTAATTCTACATCTCCCTCCTTATCCTAATCTCTCCTCTTGTTCTGGTTTGATTTTTCCTGGGTAAGTGCAGCCGTAACAGGAACGGCTTTAAACTGAAATAGGGTAAATTCATATTGGATGTGAGGAAGGAATTCTGCCCTGTGAGGGTGGCAAGGCCCTGGCACAGCCTTTCCAGAGGAGCTGAAAGGCAGATAAGAGACAGGTTCCCTTGTCAGACAGGGGAACACTGCAAGTACCCCAAAAGTGTAAATTCTACAGTTTCACAATGGGTCTGAGACAGGTGAAAGAAGGAAACTTCTATTTTAGAGAGAGCATTGATGAGTTCAGGCACAATCCCTAATTCTTTGGTGTCTGGAGGTGCAGAGGTGAACCCACCTCTCATTTCAGTAAGGAACAATAGGGAATGCAAATGGACTCATTTGGGTTTGAAAGCATTCATTGCTGGAATCATGAAATAATTCAGTTTAGGAGGGAACTCAAGAGTCACCCACCTGCCCTGGACTCAGAGTCTATCAGGGCCTGTTATTCCTGCATATTTCTTTTCCTGCAGAGATGCATGAGCTGAGTTATTACTGATGAGATTTCTACTCCTCATCAAAACATTCAAGCTTCAATATTCACTGAATTCACTAAAATGGATTTCAGATAGCATAATGGGGAATCTGCAATTCCTGCTGCGTTGCTCTGCTATATCAATCAAACTGCTAAGTAATAGAAACAATGCTCCATGCTTAAAAACCTCATCAAAAAAGAGAGAAAAAAATGACAAATATCTGCTATGAACTGTTTGTAAGGCATCTGCAAACCAAGAATTATTCACTAAAGTAATTTGTGAATAATTTCACATAATGAGTAAATATTCACAGAACACCAACAGGAAAGACAGGAAAATTCATCAAATAAAATTATTTTCCCTCATAGAACTCTTACCTTTATCTAAAACGTCAAAAGCATTTGCTGTGCTGTATATCATTCAAGCAGCTTTATATTACTGTTTATTTCATTCTAGTCCAGATTTTCTTAAAGTGTCTCTTGGAAAATGCTGTGGAAAAATGCAGCTACTGTAAATGACATTTCTGCTCTGACAATCCTCTGTTTCCATTATTAATCAGATTTCTCACAATGCAACCTTAAAGTTTTCTGGGTTTCTTTGTAAATGCTAGAAAGGTGTGAAAAGCTGAACACTGAGGTTGAGGAGAATGTCAGGAAACTCGGTGGGGGAAACAAACAATGGGAACATCGAGATTCAGACTCATTGCACCTAAACTGAGGTACTTACCCAGGAGTATTTCCCCTTTTTGTTCTCTCACCAGGGGAGAGACAAGTGACACAGCTGAGGTTGAATCAGATACTGAAGTTGAAAGTCTGAGTTGGCTTCTGTGCACTGGTCTTTATGTTGTTTCACTGAATAAAGAGCATCAGAAAATGAAATAAATAACAAGTGTTTAAACAATTAAATAGAACTGGGTGCCTGCCCATGGAGGGGTGAGTCCCATGGAGGGTTTGGAGCAGGTGAGCTCTGCAGATTGAGACTTCTCTAATCAACAAAGGTGTTTTGCCATTTCAGTCCTGCTGCCCTCTCAGTGCCTCAGATCCCAGGAAAATGACACAGATCATAAGGATGAGCCTCATTAGAAAACAACTCTGGAAACCCCTGTCCTCATCAGAAGGATGTAAATGAATGCAAATTGGGTAAGAACTTCATGCAGTCATGTTAGTGTTCCTGAAAGTAAACCAAAGTACATCTGTTAAAATATTCTGAAAGAGTTTCCCTTTATTTCCACTTCTAGAGCTCTGTTAAAGTGACCTGATGAGGCCAAATGAGGAAACCCAGAGATATGGAAAGCTTTTCTTGGAAACAGTCTGAATCCAACCTTTGACTCAGTGAAAGCAAGCTGAGAATGTATGTCAAGAAAGGTATTTATACATCACCATTTTTGTCAAACTGTTCTTGCTATATTTTCACTCCTAATTAGTGCATTTTCACTGGGAAGTCTGTGTGCAAAATGACTGCTCGTGGTGCATTTAAAAAAAATATATAAAAGAAAAGAAAAAAGGATAACAAGCACCTGGAGAACATACAGGGGGAAAGAGAAAAGTAAGGAAATGAAAAAGGAAAAAATAATGAAATAGGAAAATAAAAACATGGCAGAGGTGATGTTGGAAAGGAACAAGAGATCAAAGAAGAAATGTTTGAAAGTTTCCCAAACCACAAGGAGACAGGATGCAGCAGCATGAAGTTTGTTCATTAGTGGGATGTGCTGCCTGCTCAACTACAACAAAATAGGTCAGTCCTGTGTGCTTGGTTAGACTGGGAACTTGGCTCTTAAGTACATGGAAAAACTTTTAGCTGTGTCAGGATCTGTCTACATCTACAACAACAAGGACCACACAAGTAAACACACACCAATGTCTGCAAAGTTCCTGATTTCCTAAATGAATTTCAGCTATTTTAATGACTGTGCTGCAGCTGTTAGAAAAGTCAGTGGATCCATGGAGTGAGTGTTCCCCCTGACTGATCAGTGTTATTAATGAAACTCATCCATCTTTTTCTCCTTAGGTTGATATAAGAAGAGTTGTGTTTTTGAAATTCCCACTGCAAGTTGGATCCATTTGCTGGTTTAGGGTTAAATATCTTTAAATGGAAAAATAAAAAATTAAAAAAAATATCAGCAAAGTCTGAAATGCAGTCAAGTTCATGTTGAGGAGTCACAGAGAAGTGATCAGACAAATAAAACATAGATTTTTAATAAAATAGTATTGAAAATATTCTGATATTAAAAAGTGGTAGCAATCTTGCATTCTTAATATGCTTCAATCAGTATTTTCCATATGAAACTCCTACTCAGAATCTTGATTAGCCACAGAGAATTTTAACACTCCACTATTCTAAAAACTGTGATCCCTGACAAGGCTCAGACTTGGATTAACAATAACATTTAGTCCATCATTGGATTATAACTATAATGTAATATTTAGAGCATGACTAAGCAGACTCCTGGTAGCAATGCAGATAAGGACTGATTTTTAAGTAAATAAAACCTTTTCCATGAAGGCTCTGCAACTTCAGTTATTCATATCCTGGTCAGGCAAGGAATATTTATGGCTAAAAGCCCATTGGTACAAGTGAGGAATCAGAACTGATAGTTGTATCTCCAGTCTCAGTTCTTGAAAGACCATTAAGTTGCTTTTGAGTGACCAAAAAGCTGGAGGGATATTCACTGCTCTTCTCTGAAAAACAGCCAGTGGAATAAATAATAAAGCATGCAATAAAATAAAGCTATGACATCTGTAACTGAAATTCAGAATATGGAGCATGATGCAAATTCAAGTCCACATCTGCAGTGATGTGTAGTTTTTTAACCCCCTCTAAAATATTGAAGCATTTTATGGAAAAGAAAATTCCTAACCAAATAATATTATTTAAAATGGTACTTGAAAAAAGGGGAGTAGGCTAGAGAAAGGAAAAAAAAAATGGGGAAAGAGACTTGTCCTTAGATTCTGTGAAAGAGAAGGGGTGAAATGAGTCCACGAAGAGGAGTGTCTGCTCCCTGCTTTGCCCACAGGCTGGGAAATTGCAATGCAGGGTGAGTTATACTAAAAAACAGTGATTAGATGAGTATTTCTGACCCACAGCATCCTTCAGCTCAGCCTGCATCCAGCCCAGCCCATCCCTCACTGCTGCAATGCTCAGCCCAGCTGGGTGACCTCCTGGAACTCAAATTGGCACGTTCCTCACAAACCAGAATGCCTGTGAGTCGCTTCATTTTTACCAATCTTGGTTGACAGCTATCTCACAGCTAGATGGGATATTTAATCCTAAAATCATGTTTCTTAATGAAATGCTCTCTCAGCCTTAGTTGCCCTGCAGTCTCCACTGTAATAGTGGTTCCAAATCACTGTGTGATTGGTTTCTTTTTGCCCCCAATAAACACTGTGCAGTTCCTGTAATGTTATTTTTTCTATTACTTTGGTTCCCCTGAGGTCCCCAAACTCCTTCCACATTCACTGTTTTGGTATCTTCAGCTTGGTTTTTTCCTTCCTAGCCTTGGCAGCATATTTCAAAATCTCATTCCTGTGTTGCCTTGGTTTGTCAGGAGCGAAGGTCCACACAGAGAGAGTACCTAAAGCAGGCTGTTACTGCTCTTATTATTATTTCTAATACTGCTTTAGTGGCTTCCTGAAGTGCTGTGCTCCTTTCAGAGCAGCTAATGCAGCAGAGCTCCGGGGAAAGGCTCAGGAGCAGGGCTGAAATGGTTTTCCATCTTTGCTCGTGCTTGTTTTCATTTCCTCACACCATCCCATAATGTCACTGCTTCTCCACTTAGCAGCAGCGTTAGGAAACGTCAGAGCAGTCCCAGCAGGGTTTACATCTTACAGCTTCTGTGGTGCAGGTGAGGTGATGCTGTCTGCTAGAGATTGCAGCTGCTTTCTCAAATTCAGCTGTCCTTTGTCTCTCTCCTCAGTGGGTGCTATGAAAAGCCTCTGGGATCCCAGCTTCCTCATCTGTGGCTTGAGCACGTGTGTTTTCATAATCAGATTTGATATAATTTATTGAGTCAGTCCTCAATTGCCTGCAATTCACTTAAATCACTGTCTCTTCTCTCCCTTTATTGCCTCAAACCTGTGTTCTTCCTCATTTTTACTTACAATTTCAGGATGTCATGGACTGTGTGACAAACACTTTTATAATGGAGTACTGCTTGAAAAGTTTCATTATTTTGGTATTTTTATTATAATAAATTCTTTGCCTTTTTTTTTTTCAGCTGCTTTTTTTTTCTTGGGTGCTTTTAACAGCTTTATTGTTTTTCCTTTATAGAGTGCAGATTAATGTCTTCTCTTTTTTTCTAAAGCAGTAACCACATAACTCACTTTCACTTTACTCATGCTGTCACTGATAGTGTTGTGCTGTAAGAAAATATTTCCCTGTCTTCTGCCTTTGGTCTGTAGCCTGCTTACGCCTTAGTGTCAATTTTGAATTATCTGGGTAATTCTCTTGGGTACAGACTGTTACACAGCCTTAAGCACTCCTGTTTTCATTATTCCACATTACTGCCTCAAAAGGAGGTTGTGTTAGTCCTACTAAACTCCTTAAGCCCTAAAGTCATTTAGGAGCAACTCACAAGGCTTCTGTGCTACTCGTTTTGCATTTGATTTTGAGTTCAACAGGAGAGTGTTTTCTGCCACTGGCATGTCCAGCAGTCCTGGCTCCATCAGCTGCAACCCAACATCTCTGCCACAAGGTGCAAAACACCTCTTGGAGAGGCAAAGGGAAGGGAAGGGAAGCACACAAAACAGTTCAGAGGTGGGGGGCAAGAAAACCTTTCCAGAATTGCCACCAGGATGACCTGAATATGCTGCTAAATCTGAGTGCAGTTCAGCCCTGTGAGTCTCAATAGCTCCTGTGGTTTTGCTTCATCTGGGTATCTGCATTATTTGGTAGTGTCTCCCCTCGTGCCAGTTGCATCCTGCAGAGATCAATTCATAGCTGGAACACAGAAGATGTTCTTGAAGTGCCCTCAAGCTGTGTGTGACTCTCAGGCAGCATTTGCCATCCTTCCTCTCGCATGTTGTGCCCCCTGAGAACACAGGGCTGGGTAACAGCCAGTACCTTCTCAGCAGCAGGCTCTGGTTCCTCTGCCTGAATGCACTCAGTGTCTTTGACTCTTCTGCTCATGGCAGCTCCCTGGGCTGCCTGGGACCTGCACAGCTCAGGTGCATTAACTCTTTCCACCTACCCTTGTTCTCCACAGTGCTTACACTGGCAAACCCCAGCAGTGGAATATTCCCAAAATGTCCTTCATGAAGGCCATATTTTGCTTTTACTTCAGCTACTGCCTGTTTTCATCACTGAGACAGCTCACAGAATGAGAGACCCACATAGTCTGGACCTGTCATATTCCCATCAGGGTTTTACCAGACATGTGCTTTGGGATTGATGTATCCACGTTCAAAGCCTCTGAGGTCAGCAGCTCTGCTGGGCCTGCTTGCCCATATGAGCTGCCAGATGCCTGGAAATCCCAGAAAATTAGCCAAAACACTTAGAGATCTAGAGAGGAAAACATGGCATGTACAGATCTTCTGGACATATGGCAGCCCCACATGGGGTTGGATAGACAGGTTTGCTATTAGCAAGGCATTATCTACACTAAGTGTTGGTCAACTAAAATATGTTCAGCCAGAACCAGTTCCTAAATTCACTCTCTGTTCATTAAAAAAATTATGTATCTGTTGTAGGAATACCATGGGTTTCTTATATCTTTCACATTATAACCTTTATACACATGATTTTTCCCTTCTACTGATCCATGTTGTGTTTTGCCTCTGGATTTCTGAACAACAAAGTCCCTGATTATTCATATTGCCTTTACTTTGCCCATACCCTATTCTGAATCAAACAACATGGCTCAGTGAACAGGGAAACTTAAATATAGAGCTTTACTTAAAGCAAAGACTGTGTCAATGCCTGTGTGTGATAATTGGAACTTGTGACTGTCAAATTGCAGCTGCTTGTACCACATGTCCTCAGGGAAGACTGAAAGGGGGAATGAATGAGTGTTGTTGCTCTAGTGGCCTTCAGGAGGATGAGGTGACATCTCTCTGAATTTGGTTCCCTGGGTTCAGGTCTCCTTCCTCAAAGCTGCTCAGGCCAAGAAATTCAGGGCATTTACCTTTTAGATTTCCATGTTGTAGCATGCATCATCCACAGTGCATCTGTGTTGGTGTCACCATGGTTACCTTGAGTACAGTTTATTTTCTAACACACAATTCTGTACCAAGTACAGGGGGCAATGCAATCTGTGGCATTGGAGGCATCCAGGTGTGGCACTGAGGAATCTCACCTCCAGTGCATCCATGACCACACCAATGGATGGTCCTACTCCTTAATCAGGTTTAGCCAGATTTAGAGATGCTGGATAAACTAAAAACCTTTTCTTCTTTTATGAGCATCAACCACATCACAAACCTGTAAGGTTCCCCTGCTCTTTAACACAAGATGCACACTGTGTCTCCTCTTTTATGGAAGGAACAGAAAGAAAACACTGGCAGTGTAGGGCAGGTTTGAGGAGAAGAAAAGAGAAGTGACTTCATCCTGCAAGGAGCAACACAATCGGGATCACAGTTTCCTGCAAAATTAGTTATCAGTGTTCTGCCTGGTTTGGAGGAGTATTTTTTATTTCCACAGGAAAATGATGTAAAAAATAATAATGGATGTCATAAAGTGAAGCTTTCAGTAGTTTGAAAATGGCAATGCTGGTTTCTTGTACATCCCTAATTGCTACTCTCTTACATGGTTTTAGGAGCTTTTTTATTCTTTATATTGTCACCTTCTGTTTCTCAAGTTATACAGCAGATAATATCAGAGTTAGGCTGCTTTTATATCACCTCAAGGACACGTGTGAACTTTATACATATCACAAAGAATTAATCCTGAAGGCTAAAGAAAAGTTATTTCACGTGCTTAAGAATGGGGTGTTCTTTTTACATTTTACATTTTACATTTTACATTTTACATTTTACATTTTACATTTTACATTTTACATTTTACATTTTACATTTTACATTTTACATCTAACAGAATGTGTTCCAGTTCTTCTGGTTAGAAAAGTGGAGCAGAGCTCAGCACAGTCCTGTGCACATTTGACTGTGTGTTATTCATAGAGCCACCAAAGGAGCAGCAGCCAGGAAAGGGGAAGGGCTTGACAGAATTTTGTTACTGGCTACAGGGCAGAGAATTGGTCCTGGTGCAACAGGGAGCCAAAAAAGGCAAAAATAGAAAAAAATATAAAGATAATTAAAGGACTGCTATCTGTCAATATATGACTTTGCTTCATTTCTAACTAGAAATACACATCCATGTGGAGCCCAAACACCTGGTGGCTTCCTTATCACCCTTTTCTCCAGAAAATAAATTTTTTTGTTTTGCTACTGTTTTCTCCCCTCATAAGACTTACTGAACTATTGCACCCAAAGCACTTTGACCTGTGGGATACCAAAGAGTTTCAACAGAAGGCTGATACAGGTTTCATTTCATGAAATGTCCCTGGCAAATACTGTAACAGTGCCACTAATTTTATCTGAAAGACAGAGCCAATTCTTGGTGAAACAACACAATGTCCTAAATTACCTATTTCTGTTAATTAACTAAGTAGTTGGCCTAGGATGGCTGCCTCAGCAGGATATGCCTGTGATGTAAATGTCAGCACTCAAAATTCTTGAAAACATCTATGATTGACCCATGACTCATCTATCTGCCATGTGCCACAAATTAAATCTTCCCTTCTAATTGTGGGGCCAATATGTATGGTATTTTTCTGAATTAATATTTTGCCAGGAACAAATAATAATAAGAAATTAGAAAAATCACAATGAATTCTGTTTATTATAAGCAGAACCATGTAATTCTTGAATATGTCAGATATTGATAACTTTAAATATTTTTTAAATAAATAAATAAATAAATTGCTTTTACCATAAAGGAACAAAACTTATTTTTCCAAAGTGAAATATTAACCTCCTTTTTATATATTTTGCATTTTTTTTATAAATATTTAAAGCAATTGCTAAAATACTGCTTTCAGTTAACAAAATGTGACTTATTTTGAAGACAATGAAAAAAAGGTTTTCATACCTCTCTTTTTCTTGTTTCTCATCTATGAGGATGAATGAGAATTTACAAAATATTTCTATCAAATTACTCAAAGAACCAAAAGTAAACAAGGAAAGAGAGGTCATTTCTTAAAGAGGACTTGGAAATACCCAAGTCTCTCCCCTCCCTGCTTCATGCCAAGAAGAAAACCCCTGGAGAAACACTCATTTCCTGCTCTAATTTAGTCTAGCTTTTTATTTTGCACTTTTGTTCCATCCCAAAGCCATGAGAATCCAGGTGAGTGCATAGGGCCCTAAGACACAAATTCCCTTTGATTTGATTAAAGGTTGCATGTGTGTCACCGATCATGGCTTTCCAACCACATCTGGGTTTGGATGGAAAGTCAATGGTTCCAGGAAATCAATCAAACTTCACCTGCAAGGTCGCAGCCCAGCAGGTTGCCAATCCCATGGAATTTAGCAGAAAATCTTTAGCAGAGATCTCTTTGGAAACATGAATAAAACAGAGGTGTGCCTTGGGAAGCTGGATGGATGAACTTAGACATTCCTCAGACATGATGGTAAAACGTGTGGGTGTGGCACTTGGGGACATGGTTTGGTCATGGGCTTGGCAGTGCTGGTTCATGGTTGAATCCTGTCTTGGGGTGATTCTGTGACAATCCTGGATTCCCCATCACCTGCTGGAAGTTTTTTGTACCTTTAAACTGCAGCCAGGAGGACTCTTCAGAGTGGCTCACTTCACTTTGCAGCCAGAATGTTTACAGATTTTTACCCGGCTGGAGACATTTTTTCTCTGCCAGTAACAGAGGAGGGAAGGTTTGCTCTCAACCTTTTGGCTTTTGGCTGGAGAGGGACTGAGATCTGCTTCAGTGGCTTCTATTCCTTTTTGGACTGTTTTTGGCTCGTTTCTCCACCCCAGCCAGCTCACCATCTCTGGGACACTCGGTGGGACTCTGCCCCAGACCCGGCGGGGCCCGGCTCTGCTCAGCCCTTGGGCCTGGAAACTGAGTGAGAGAACTGTGGGAAACCCACCAACCTCCACCTCTGGGATGGGAGGGGGGTTCAGTGTCCTTTTCTGCCCTGTGCCTGGGGGAGGGGGAACTCTTTCAGTTGAACAGAGTTTTTTTCACTTTTTTTCACTTTCATTTGATAAATTCTTTTCCTGAACCCGTGGGGGAGGGGCTGCCAGGACCTACTTGCTTGGCAGGCAGGAGAGAGAGAAAGACAGACAGACAGACAGACAGCCTTTTTGGGTTGTTCCATCCTGGATTTGTGTCCAAAGTGGCACAGATCCAATGATCTTGGAGGTCTTTTCCAGCATTAATGATCCTGTGGTTCTTTAGCATCAGAAAGAAATGGTAGGTTTTAAACATGTAAGCTTCAGATTTAGTGACTACATTACAGCTTTCTGATGCCACATTTTCCCTTTCTCTTAATTGAAAAGACAACATTTGGTCTAATATATTTTAAATACATCTGTCTAGTAAGGCATGATTTGCTTTATTTATATGTTTAAAAGCATTGCATTACTGGTAGTAATTATAAGTAGATTTCTGACCTAAAAATAACTAGCTGTCTCCCTGCCAAAATATTAGTAAACAGAAATATTAGTAAAAATGAAGATACTGTAAAGAAAATTATGATCCCAAAATTTTCAGTGCCTCTTTCTTGCAAACTAACTTGCCTTGATTTCATACTTTTAAGAATTGATTTGGATTATTCAAATTCAATTCAATCTTATTAATTTTTTTAAAATCTTCTGGGGAATAAGAGAAATACTTACTCTTTCAGTGGGAAATAAATAGTGAGTTCTTTGAAATATAAGTCAATTCAGAGCTTCAGTGAGAATACAACAGAAAATTTGAAATGGAAAAACAAGGCAGAAAAATTTCCATGTACTCCTTTCCACTTTTTTACTATCTCTTAAAATGATTGATATTCTGCAAGGTGCTGAATTTTATTTTGAAGTTGTTTCATGATAGCTGAGACGTTACATAAAACAAAAGCTATCTGTAAAGACTGCATACCAAACATTCATTAGAAAGAAAAAATGTTTTTAAAAATCCACCTGCACTTGTTCAAATATATTTGTTAAAAGCAGGGAAAAAAGGTTGAATGAAAAAAACCACAATAAAGTCATAGGAAAATAAAATTGTAGGGAATGGAAAATGGACACGATCAATAATGTGAATTGCAGTGGTTGGGTTTTGGATCAAAAGAGAAAAGGTGGCCTGTAAGTCAGAGAAAATTAAATGTGAGTGTAAAAACCCCTTGGAAATCGATTGGAGGAGGAGACCACTTTTAGCAACCAAAGCCAAGAGCAAGCCTTAGATCTGCATGCTGCTGGGAGCAAAGAACAGTTGAGGGGAACTCAGTGTGGGAGCTGGGTGAGAGGAAAGTTTTGGTTACCAGTTTGAGCAACAGAACTGATTTAACAATGATCGGAAGAAGTGGAAGTCCTTGAAATTGTTCAAGGCTGGTCAAGGGTTCTGAAAAACCTGGTCTAGTGGAAGTTGTCCCTGCCCATGGCAGAGCTTGGAACTGGAAGTTCTTTAAAGTCCCTTCCAACCCAAACAATTCTGATTCAATGACTCTGTGGCTGGGAGAAAAATATGATCAGTTTGAGTGCTTGGTTTTATTAAAATGAACGGGAATTTCAAGCATGGTGTAAAAGAAAAGCTGTCAGTGTGAATATGCCCGAGGCCACTGTTCTGTAACACTCTGTGTGTGTATCACACAGTGTGATTTTTAACAGGAACATAAGAAACCTATTATTTTGTACAGCAAGACTATATTTTTCTTTCTCTTGCTTCACTCCACACAAATGATAAATACCTGTGAGATCCTGTCAGTGTTTAGACTCTCTGCTCAGCTGGTGAGAGCCTTGTTTCTGATACACTGATTAGTAACTAATCTGTTAATTGAATGTTTAGACCTAAGGAGAGAGTCTGAAACTTGTGTTTATCTCTACTCAAGAGATCTTTAAACAGTTGCTAACAGAAGGAGTTGAAGCCTTTTTGGTGTTTCTAAGCCTGTTTCCTGCATTATAAGCAAACACAGGAATCTTGCCTGAGCTGGTGTTTCTCAAGTGAAGCAATGAGGGCAAACCCCAGCCGTCCCAGAGCAGAGAAATAAATTCTGTTGCTGTGGTGAGAACTTGCAGAAGCTGATCCCAGAGAAGAATGAAGCATTGTTAAATTATCTGCTTTATAAACACTGAACATAAACCTAACCTGCTTAATTGGCTTTATATCACTAATTTCAAAGAGCCACATGGTCTCACCTGGCCACCCTTAGAGCTTTATCCTAATGTCAGTAGAGAATTTTGTAGTGAAATTCGTAGCAAAAGCATGGAACCTGTCTCTAGTGCAGTGTGAGTTTAGGGTGCTAGGAAACATTTGGGCAATTGAGTTCAGTTTCAGAGGACAGGATGCAAATTTGGGGCATATTCTAAATATTTTATATGCTACAGGACAGTTTTTAGGAGTCTTGGTTCAGTTCATCAGCTATTTTTTGGAAGATTGTCTCTGATCTAGATACCAAATCTAAGACTCAGGAAATTATCACACCTGTGGTTGGTATTCTTTCTCATACCAGAAAAAAAAAAAAAAATCTAAATAAGTCATTAACTAAGATTTCTGCCAGGGTTATCTCAGGAGTTGAATCCACCAGAAGCACTGCCTGTGCAGCAACTGAGGAGGCTCCAGTCTGCAATCCTGTGCCATGTCTGGTGAATAACATGGAGATAATATATTAGTATCATGATTCAAGAAGCATAAAACAACAATTAAATGAAATTTTTTAGTCAAAATTGGTTATCATTTGGCATGATATGTGTTCCAAACTGCTTTTTGCTTCTCATTCTTATCCAACAGAGTAGAAGGGGAAAAGATTCAAGTTTTGTTTATAGTCTCAAAAAATATACTATAAAAAGATTATGAAAGTCAGGTGTGAAAGAATGAGATGGGCAAGAGGGGAAGAAACCTCTTCTTAAGGTGAGAGTCCCATCTCAGGCTGAGGAGCTGAGACTAGGAAACAGATCAGATGTCTTAAGGTCTGTGATAAAATTGTTAGTTAACACAGTGAAGTGACAAAGAAAACCAAATCATGTTTATAATTCCTTTATTTGCTAATTTATTTGCATCAGAGGAAAATCAAAGCCTTTCTATTAAGCATCAGACATGATCAAAATATACCTATTATTTACGCATTAATTCTGAACTTTAAGGTTTAGGATTAGCTTGCTTGTAAGTGTCTAAATCCTTTGCCAGCTTCTACTTGGCCTCAGTCATAACACTGCATAAAAAAAAAAGAGATTAACAGGTATCCTTTCCCTTTTTCTCATCTCACAGTATTTTTACACCTCAGAGCCCTTCTTGGGGGCTGTGAGTCCATCAGATCTCGAGCAAAACCCTGGCTGGCTCAGCTTTACAATTTCCCAGGAGGAGGAAACCTGTGAGCAAACTGTGTGCTCAGTTAATTATTCAGCAGAGTGCCCTGTGCAGGACTGCTGACCCTGGTGGTACCCAGCAATGCCTCCTGTGTGACAGGCAAAATTGTGTTTCTAATCACTTATGGTTACCAAAGGACACGTGGCATGTTTTGCAGAAGGAAGATGATTAGCTCCGTTGTCCTGGCTGGCTTCCAGTTGGAAAAGCTTCATTCCACTGAATACAAATCTACAGAGTGAGTTCAAGTATAGCTCCTTCTCCCCTCAAATGTCATGCAGCCAGTTAGTCTGAGCTTTGAACAGCTGCCATGTTCCTCTGTGGAGATGAGGAATATAGAGAAGGGTTTTAAAGCTCTGGGGGATAATAAAAAATCAGTATTAAGTTGCCTGTGTACTTAGATGGAGGAGGAGAAGGGTAGAGAGGGACAGAAAGATTTCTGATTATGGTAGGAATGGGAGTGGAAAATGCATCGAGTAGTGAATAAGGCCAGCTAATGAAATATTCTATAGTGTAATGTAAATTGCAGTGATTGGGGACAGATGATTCCTCAAAATGTTGGTTTTTCTTTTCTTTTTTTTTTAGAAATTAGATTAATTTTTAAGTATTCAGAAGTCATCCATAAATGTTCACACTGACTCACAGTTTATTAATATTTTTAACTACAGTCTTGAGAGAGAAAATGTCCTATTTCTTTTAGAGTGATGACTTTGTGCTTAAGGAAGTCAAAATCTGGATCGCACCAGGCACGCCTCCAAAAGGGTGAATAAAACTTGGGAAAGACCCAAAATCCCAGAAAAAGAGCGAAAAAAAGTTGAAATCTGTGTGTGATGGACAGTTGCATATTGAAAGGCACTGCTGGAGAACAGATTTTTGTCCAAGATGAGTGGATGGAATCAGCTGCTCTGATTCTGCAAATTCAGGGCCTCTCTCAGTGTGTGGTGTTGGTTGCAGCCATCTCCAGACAGGACATTTCACATCTCTGGGCCATCCTCCCAACCTCAGGTTTCTCTGGGTTGAGGCAAGACACCACTCCAGAGGGAAAAAACCCTGCTGTAAAATGGTTTGGATTAAATGATGGACACAGACCTGAGTGATGTGAAGAGGTGAGACACTTTATGCTCAGTAACTGCTTGGTTGCTAAGGACAGTAAATTCCTTACATGGATCAAGGAATCATGAAAAGTCTTGGGCTGGAAGGCACCTTAAAGATCACCTAATTCCAACCCTCTGCCAGGGTTGCCACCCACTAGAGCAGGTTGTTCAGGGTCCTGTCCAACCTGGCCTTGAACACTTCCAGGAATGGGGCACCCAAAACTTGTCTGGATCCTCTATCACCATATGATCACAATCTCAGGGGGGCCTAAAAAGCAAGGTACTTGTATACAAATGGCTAAGAAATGAATCTGTGCACTCATAAATACTTTCAATTTTATAGATTTTATTGAAAATTAAGGAAAATATGATCTGACTGAAATATATGGAGTCTTCTTCTCTGGTGACATTCAAAACCTGCCTGGACATGATCCTCTGAACCTGCTTCAGCAGGGAATTCAGTCTAGATGATTTGTAGAGGTTCCTTTCAATCCCAACCATTCTGTGATTCTGTGATACTTATGTCACTATTTTTATTGTTTTGATTTTCGAAATTTTATGTCTTTCTGCTGGAAGTTATTTCCCCTGAGTAAACATCATTTATTTTGTCTTTGCACAAAACATGTGGGAAAGAAAAAATAACTTCAACTGTGTGTTTAGTCCAACCACAAGTATCCTACACAGGTAAAAGCCTACTTTATAACAGGTTTTGAACACTCAAATTTTATATTTAAGATCACCATTTGAGCCAGATAAGATTTTTAGAATAGGATTTAAACCACAGGATACCCAGAATTCTGGTCACACTTTTCTGTTCAAAGAAACCCCAACAAAAACACAACCTTCAGTTAATGCCTGATATTGAATACAAGGAAGACAAAGCAAACAGAAATGTTTGCTCTTTGCAAGGGACAGATTTCCCAATGAAGTGCAGAATTCCTGTTTGTTCCTTGGCATCCTGCTCTGATGAGGAGTGCAGAACACAGTTCTCCTGCAAATACAATGGTTGCCCATGGTCTGTGGGCCATGATTTTATGGGTTTTTTTTGCATAAATCAGGCCATGATTATCCCCACATGAAAACTGGAATGTGTTAAGCATTTCTATTCCAAATTCCTACTGAACTGCAGAATCCTTCTGAAATCACTAGGACAAAGTAAAGAACATTGAATGAAGTTAAGAGTGTCCAAAATTCTCAACAAAGTGGCTTGGTGCAGACCCCAGACCACTGGCACTCACTTGAAGTGAGTTTATTCAATCAATAAACATCCATTTGATAAAAAGGGTGCAACGTTGGGAGTTATTTTGCTAGAAGGCTGAATAGGGTTTAAAATATTTAAAGATTTCTTTGAAACAAGCACATTGTTCCTAAACCAGTTTATTTATTTTCCTTTTTTCCCCTCACAAAGCATCTGCTGTGTTAATTCCACAATGTCAGCGTCTGGAGATTGCTTGTGTGGATTCCCAATTTCCAGTCAGAGTCTCCTTAGAGACAACAGTTTTATTTATGTATTTATAATTCATTCAGAAAAACTTGGATTCTGAGACAAATCTCAGAGGTACAAAATGATGACATCTCTGAGATGGCTTGGGAGGAATGAGGAATAAATAAAATGTCTCATATCTATAATTTCAGCTAAGTGTCAGTGCACTAAACAGAGTTTTCCTGCAGGTATAGGCAGGGATAACCTTGTCCTGTCACATTATATCTTTATGTGAATATATATGTGCACATATGTGGAGATATAAACACCCACAGACATAAGATGAATATATAAGGATCATGGAAAATTGCAGAGTTGGCAATGCCACATTTCTAACTAGGCAGCTCAAAGAATGTAAATCAGAGTTTTGTTTTTTTTCTCCTTTGTGTCAAAATCCAAGGGCTGCACAGAGCAATCTGGTGTGGAAAACCAGTCCTGTACCTCCATGGGTGCTACTAATTTAAAGGTTTTCTAGTTTGTTGTCAGAGGTTTTATCCAAAAGTTATGTCACAAACCTATCTCCCAAATGCTTAATATGAAACCAGGGGAATGCCTTGACTTTCTAGAGTAAAACACAGTTTGTGGAAATGCAGCTGATAAATGTGGTTTATGATGTCCACTCCAGACAGAGAGAGAAGCTGAAGGCTTGGTTGGATAATAGAGTGACTTAATATAGGGACTAAATGAGTAATCTGAAGAAAACCGGGAGAAATTGGATAAATGGATAAAAAAGTAGTGCTGTAAATTTGATTTCAAAGACATTCCACCATATATCTACTCCAGGACTCATTAGTTGTCCTGTTTCCTCTGCCAA
Organism: Notiomystis cincta; assembly: GCA_013398075.1. NCBI lineage: Eukaryota > Metazoa > Chordata > Aves > Passeriformes > Notiomystidae > Notiomystis > Notiomystis cincta. Next base: position 227,710 of record VZRX01003500.1, read on the forward strand.
CTTCTCTTTTTAATATATGTATGAAAATCACTTTGGCTAACAGTTTATTGAAAATAAGTAAAATTGTTAGAAATGCATCTTTATAGCAACTTTAATACATTTTTAAGTTCACAGATCACATTTGAGTGACAGATAAGCTGCTTGCCTGATTTCTACCAACAATTAGCTTGGGCAAATAAAGTAATTGCATATGCCAGTTCTGACAGAACAATTTATACTTTCCCTTCTGTGCAATCATGATGCAGTTGTGGGGCCAGTTGTGATTTAAGGCAGGGACTGCTTGCTATTCTAATCTTGTCCTCTTCCTAAAGCCAGAGAGATGCATTTTGGCTGGTCCCTTGCCACTTTCATGATTAACTGGATTAGATGGAATAATTTCATAGCATTTCACTTAACACAGGGAGTCTATTGGTGCTTATGCAATCATAATGTGCAGTGATGGACATCCCCACCCCCTAAAAATCCACAGTGCTGCAGTGAATTATGCTGGATTTGTATTATTAAAAGAAATGTATGTTATTTAAAATGATATGGAAGACATGTTTTAAAAATTGAGTGCATACAGGGAGGAGAGTGATTGATTAGATATTCTTCTTCCAAATGTTGGTTTTTCAGTGTTTCTTTTGAAATGGAAAACTAATGCTAGCAAGAGTTTTGTGGCTGGCAGTAAAACTCTCCAATTTGTGGCGTGCTTTGCTTCACAGAATGAATCTCTCAGGAGCAACACTGCACTCAGTGCATTGCCACAGTTATGCTTCCTAAATCCTACTTGCAAATATGAGAAAGGTCCTCCCTTTTTCAGTGCCTGTCTTTGACCTCTCTTCTGCAAAGGCAGCTTCCTAGAACTATTTTTTAGCTAAGCCCAAAAATTTCCATAAAGATGAACTGTTTCTGCTGTGATGGGGAGCAGTTGGGGATGAACGGACCCAGGCTGAGCAGAGACATCAAACTGAATTTCCTACCTGGCACAGAGTGCTCATCCACTTATTCTCCACCTCACACACACCTCTGCTCTCTGGATTAAACATGCTTGCATTTTTCCACTGGAAAATAACAGTCCCCTAGGTGTGAAAACACTGGGAGTGCTTGGTGTTTTGCTTGAGGATGTCTCAAAAGCAAACAGAAATGTGAATGTTTTTCTGAGACAGAATTCTCATTTCTTGCTAAATGAGCACTTCTTGTTGGCAGGTGTCACTTGGGATGTGTTTATGATGTGGTCTTTTGGGGCATATTTTGCCACCACAACTTGTAGACACCTAAAAGGGAGCTGTCAGCTGATACCAGTGATCCAAGTTTCTTCCAACCTCAATAATGGGAATAGGTAACTCCATACTGGGATTTATTGGTCTCTGGATCCCTTTTCCTTGACTGAAAATGACCCCTAGACAATTATCTGTAATATCTGAAGTTAGGTGAGCTGGGCCATACCCTTATCCATTAGAATTTCTCTGTGTTTTTACAGACAAGGGTCTGAATTAGCAAACAGGAGATTTAGGTTTTATATTTTCCTGGTCTACCTCACAATCTTGGGTAAACTCATTCCAGTCTGTGTGCCACTATTTGGTTGCTCACTTTCTCTTTTGCTTACTTTGTTAACAAATGGGCTAGGGAAAAAAAATTTCTTAATAAATATAGCTATGACTTGATCTTCAAAGACCCAGATTTCAGAGTGGAAAGGACCAACAAGTTAACTATGATTTATATAATTTTGTTAATTTAAAAGTAGCAGCCAGTTAGGATAATCACCCATGCCCTTTCTATTATCCATGGAGAGAGACATGGAAGTTTGTGAGAACAGTGCATGTCATCTATAGTACATGCATTTAAATCTAAGTGAAATTAATCCAACCTTAAAGATAAAAATCTATCAAATTGTCTGATTTTTGTTTCTAGCACATAATTATTTTCATTGCTACAGCTCATTTGAGCTGGTTATTATTTTTTCCTTCTTCAATAGATGGAAGTTGCCTTCAGGAATCCAGGACGTTAAAAATAATTGTGAAATCACAAGAACTTGAAGGTCTTTCATTCAGGACATGAGAGAGAACTAAATTAAAGCACCTTTTGCCTACTGAGCAGGAACTTGTCTTCACTAAGTGAACAGAAGCTCTGAATATGAATTCAAGGTAGAGTGTATCCCTTGGGCCTGACAAAAGCAGAGCAAGAACAATTAGGATTAATGTGAATAATATGAATATGGCAGCAAGAGCAGGCAACCTGCTGCTGTCTCAGGTACGAGTGTGCAAAGTCCCCCCATCAATAAAATGCAGCCTCTGCTGTGGCACCAGCAGGAATTTCTGTCCTTTGTCACGTCAGAGAGTCCCAAGCCAACCCAGCAGAAAAGTTCCTCTGAGCACACTTCTGCTCTGGGCACTTGCTGGCTCACAGAGAGGAAAATGAACATATCCAGAGCACAGACAAGTCCCAGTGGGCCAACAAGAATAAAAATGTTATTTCCCACTGGAACTGAAAATGAACACAAGCTTCATCACTGTCTGGTTCAAATGAAAAACAAATTTCTTCCTCCTTGCATAAAGGGAACATACTAAATACCAGACTGATAAACCCTTAGATAACTATGCAGAAAGAAGAAGAGCTGAAATCCAGAGCTGAAAATAATAAGGAAAAGGCAGAAGACAGTGCTTGTGGAGGGAGTAAGCCAGTCTGACAAGACTTAAAGACAATGATCTTGGCAGCAGGAAATAAAAATATTGTAATTCTGGAAAAATGGACTTCTTGGACAGAGATGCAAATGTAGCTGTCCCTTACACAGCGTGGGGGACACCCACAGAACCTTTTTCAGATTGTTGGTGAAGAATAACTGGGGTAAATGCTGTCTGCTTAAATCAACATGAAGAATCTTCAGTGCTAGGAAAAACCCAGACATCTCCACTGTTACCTTCATATTTGCTGTGCAGCATTTTTTGAGGGGGTAAATTTATTTAGAGGAGTAGGGGGGCTTTTGTACCCATGATGGTCAAGGGCTAAAAATTGTCAGAAGAGACCGATTTTTCTGGCAAGCCTTTGGGAATTCAGAAATTTTTGAGGTCTCCCAGGAGAAGTTTCTATGTAAAGATTTTTGCATGGTGGCTTTAGCTCTGCAACAGTTCCAGATGGCACAGGAGCACCACTTCTCCTCACACAGCCTGGCACTCACTCTGGGATAAGGCACTCTCATGTCCTTCTAGTCTTGATCTCAGCCCCTGAAGGACAAGAACTTACAGAATGAAAGTGAAAGAGCTGCTTTGGCACAGCTGGTCAGCAAAGTGTCCCTCTCAGGGCAAAGGGGCATGGTCTGCATCCATCCCAGAGAAGTGGAACGTGCTTGGGAGGATTCCCTGGCGCTGGAGCGTCGTCATTTCCTCCAGCAATGTTTCCTGGCAGGATTCTGGCCCCTTCCAACAAGCTTTTCCCCTGAACAATTCCTGGACATGGTTTGGCAGCTGGAGCCCAGGAGGCACTCCAGCAGGCAGTTTGCACACAGACACCCTGCTCCAGAGCCTGAAACACTTTGTTAGGAAAGATGAGAAATGTCCTGTACCCCTTGGCCTCCTTGCTTGGAGATATCTCTGGATAGATTTAATTTGCTGGTGTAGATGTAGCCCTAAGGAAAGTTGTTCCCACATGTGGAAAACAGAGTAAACAGACAGAAACAGTAAAAATCTTGGCTGAAACAGATTTCCTCAGAGGAACAAATGCTCAAGATAATGTTCTATTTGAGATGACTTTGTTGCACTGCTTATTTTAAAACCTCGAAGTCTGATCAAGTGTTACATAAAATAAACCAAAAATCATTGTGCACTCAGGTCAGGCAGTTTTGCCATTGTTTCTCTAAAATGGAAACTGGTTTTTGGAAGATGGCATCATTTGGAAGCTATCACAGTGCACACTGATTTTACTTCCTCAGGGTTGAAGACATTCTTCTGCACAGCTTATTACACCAATAAAAGAGAAGTGAAATAAAAATCATACATGCTTACTGAAAGGGATTGAAATACAAATATGCTTGCATTTGATGTAGAGAATGTAATGGGGCTCACTGAGGAGGGAAAGGTGAATATTACAGCCTGGGAAAGCAGATAGGCAAAGCAAACAAAGAGAGCAGACTGTATCCAGCAGTCCTGAGAAAACAGACAAACAGCTTTCCCAAAATAAATAGCCAGTGCTGTATATCATGATCTCATGGGAGTAATTACTGCAGCTGACTTGTATTCTATTAAAAACTTCTGCATCAAAATCATATCTGTCACTTTGGAGATTGCACCAGGGACGTGAGGGACGCGCTCGACCCCTGGAACCAACTCTGGGTGGTTTGGTAGAGGCTCCAGAGGAGGCAAACTCCTGATCTGTGGTGAGGTCAGGAATTCTCCAGTCCCAGTCTGCCCTCTGGAAACCCTCACAGGAGTGGAGAGATCCAGCAGATGAGCTTGGAACAGGGATTGTGCCATCACCACGTGGATAGCAGGTGGCTTTTCCAAGACTCATTTACTAAGGAGCAAAGAAAGGAGCTCCAACAGTCGCTGCAATTTGAAAGTTTCTGTTTATATCATATAAAGTTGGCTTTATCCCCTGCTATCCTTCAGTATTGACCACAGGGTTGTTTTTATGAAGTGAATTAAAATAATAGGAAAATATAGATTACTGAGGAGAAAATACCTCAAGGGAAACAAAACTGTCAATAGACATGTCTTTAAAAACCTTTGCAGCACTGAGATAAGACAGCATAGTTAAAGGTTTGGAAGTATTCTGAGACATTTATTAGAGGATAATAATTTTCTAAAGGAAATAGGCTTGAGGTATTATTCTATTTCTGGTCATCATGATATTAAAAAGATATTATATCACTTACAAATGTGTGGTGAAAGCAACAAAACTAATTTGCTGTAAGGACCTTATTACATTTATTTCCATTGGAGTCATTTAAGAGGAATTAAAGAGAAGGAGAAGTTAAATATAGGAATCAGTTGTTTTCTGGAACACACACCTGCCATGAAATAGGTATCAGCCATCATGCCAAAGAACCATCCAATCACATTAGACATGGAGAGAGGGGCATGGAATGGAATGTCAGTGGAAATCAGTGGTCTGAGACACAAAATCAAATTATACCTATTAGTGTCTATTTTGACCATATCAATGTATGTATTTATAATTTTTATTAACCTTTTTTATACATTTCCCCAAGAAAACACTCAAGGAAACACCTCATTTTCCAGAATGTTCTTTTCTTATAATTTATTAATTACTTACTTTTGGGTGAAGACCAGGACATGCCAGGACTTGTTTTGCAATGTACATTCTGTAGACACTCACAGGACTTTGAACCAGAGCTTGTGGGAGGCTTTAGGTAAAGATTAATTCAGTGCCCTAACTTTAGTTAGTCCACACTAACTTTATAGGCAAGAAACTTCCAGATGTTTCTAAGACTCCTGGGAAGCCCTGAGTGAAGCTACAGGAGCTTTTGGTCTCAGTAAACACCTGAAAAAACGAGGATTAACTGAACTGGCTCTTGCTCACTGCCCATGTGAATTCACAGTGAGGTTATTATTGGCAGGGTGACCTTTGAAAAGGGTTTCTTTAGGAAAAACACAAACAAACAAACAAAAAAGCTGAAGCAGAGCAACAGCTGTGCCAAACCTACCTGTGCAGCTGGCAATGCCAAAAGTGTACTCAGAATTATTGCTTAGCTGTCATTTCTGTCTTGTCCACTCTCCATGTTGCCTCATAACTAATGGAAGGGGAAAATGAATGTTTTAATAACAATAGAGCATAAATTACCACTATTCTTAGCCCAGATGAAGAAAAAGTAGGACAGATCCTGATATTATTTTATGTTCTTAGTCACATTTTGATCTATAGAGCTCTCAACATTACTCTTGGGATAACATGCTTAAAGACAACAAAATGCTCTCAATTATTATTTATAAATTATTTACAAAAGAATACAATTTAAAAAAAATAAAAAGAGAATGCAAACAACCTAAAGGCTTTTATGTTTTCCTCATGAAGAGCTTTCAGTTGGGATTAATCCTTTGAGACACTGTGTTCTGCTTTCTGCTTCTTTTTCTTTTGAAAAGAAAATTTAAAGCATAATATTTTATTTATTTATTTTACTTTATCTTTTCAGAACAGTAGGGTGCTTTAAAAATATCATGATATCCTTGACAACTGGGTATGTTACACAAAGAGACAAAGAAATCACTCATGTCAGGAAATCTGTGTACTTAGTGTATCATCAATATACAAAATTGCTTTTGGAAGGGCAAGCTGTGTTCTCCAAGTCAATGAAAATGTGAGCACAGCTGAGTGGGTCGGCCCCCAAAATTCTAGAATTTTTCATCAAAGGGCTATTGTTCCTCTTCCAGCTTCCAAAACAATGCATCCAAATGAATGCAGCAGCACATTCAGGAAGCTTTGGGGTGCTTTGTGTGGAAGGCACTGACGAAGGTTCTGCCCAGACTGGATTTCCAGCAGGTATTGGAAAAGCTCAGATAACATGAAATAACCATCACCTAACACAGGAGTGAAGGTCAGCTTTTTCATCCTAAATTTTTATATGAAAGAGGACCGTCACATACATATTTTTGGTTATTTTCACATGATCACAAGGGTTTGAGAGTTTTTTATTCTTATTTTGGAGGTGGCCAAGGCAGAGAAAACCAAAGGTAAAGGTGATCAAAGGACAAGAGTGCTGGGAGCAGGGGCTCCCCAGCTCCTGGAGAGTTCCCTGTGTGTGTTTGTTGGGAATCCATGCTCAGCCTCCCTTCTGGCTGGACAGAGGGCAGGGGATTGCAGCCTGGCTGGTTTGGGTGGGCATGTGAAGGTGCTCCTGGTGCACAAAGTCTGCTGCTTTTTGTCTCTGGTGAACCAGGAAAGAAAAATTCCCCAGGGCTTGAAGCCTTCTAGAGGTGGAGTCCCTTCCAACACAGAAGCATAAAGAATTTATTAGAGGGAAGTTCAGATGCTGGCCTGTAATCAAGTCTAAGAATGACACACCTCCATCTGGTTCCTTAAAATCACAATATTTTCTCAGTATTTTCATCCATTATAATATATACCTTTTCTTTGAGTCGAATTGAGAGTCACTCCTTAAATATAAACCTCTTTCATGAAAGATTCAAACCAAATTGATCTCATCTTTCTCACTTCCCAATCCCAGTTGCTATATTTTTCTGTTCAACAATATGATTTATGTATATTCATTGGCACAAGTCAGAGTTTCAGTTAAATGTCAAAGCTGCAGCATTTTAAAATGCTTTAACCATTTTGCATTGTGGTTGTCATCTAAAAAAAAAAAAAAGACTCGAAACAGGAGTTCCGAGAACTGCATTGAAATTTATGTATAATTCATGTATAAAATTACTATATAAAGAATATAGCTTAATAGGTCAAGATCTTGTTAAAAAATGCAGTTTGTAATAATCTTTGACATCCTGTACCTCCTTGACAGTGGAACAAAGCTCCACAGAATATATTGCCTTCTTTTATGCAACAATATGATAACCAGTGAGGTTTAACACTCTGGCTTCATGCCCTGCCTGTGCCTCCTGCTGATCACTATTGCACCTCCAAAACTTTTAGTGATCTCTGGTAATTTTGCTTCTTGGTAGCTTTGTGCCTTGGCACCCACCCAGGGTAAATCTAAAATCTTTCATCTTTGCACTCTAAATTTAAATTTAGATATCTGAATGAGCAGTCTTCAGATAAAGACCTGTTCAGCCAGTCATGAGTTAAATCAAGTGTTGTTCTTTGTCCCAGTGGTGAAATTTCTTTCACAATATGATACTCACTTATCTTCTAACTTCATTTACTACCACTCCAAATAAAGAAAATATAAAACAAAAGAAAGAAAGCCAAATTTCAAGAGAAACTACAAAACTTCTGCAAAGAAGTAAGCTGAATTGTCATCCAAAAATTTAATAGAATAGGACAAGTAGGACAAGATGGTAACTGGTGCAAAGAAACAACTTAATTTGTACTCATGTCAAAGACACCAGTGCTTGATGTACAACATATGCAAATCAATCAAGCTTCCTCCTAAAGTTCAGTATTAAAATAGATTTGTAGTTGCTCAGGTTTTTTTCCCTCTTATTCAGTAGAGGAATACTCAGATTAAACAGATGTGTAGGTACCTCATTCCCAAAATGCTGCTTCTTTGCCACAGGAAAACGATATGCAAGAACTCATGAATTTGTTTTCTGTGCTGTTTCCAGATGCAAATAAATGTGTCCACCATTCTGCACTTAAATATCACTAAAACTGCCTAAGTCCAAATTTCAGATCTCTAACAGAGTTTTCTACCAAGTTTTTGTCCATCTGCCCATGGAAGAGACCGTGGTGGAGCAGGTGCCCAGAGCAGACCATGGGGAAGCCCTTGATGGAGCAGGTGGATATTCCTGAGGGAATTTGGCCTGGGAAGAACTCGTGCTGGAATAGATTTTGTGAAGGACTGCAGCCCTTGGAGAGTCCCAGGAAAAGTTAAGATGCAGTTAAGATGCACCATTACCATCTATAACCTCCTCTCCTCACCCCTCCAGTGCCAGAGAGGAGTCCAGTGAGCAAGGGAAGTTGAGCTTGGGAAAGGTGGAAGGAAAACTATTGTTTTAACATTTGTATTTTAGTTTCTTGCTGCCTTCATTAATAACTAAAAACTCCATAACTAAATAATTATTTTTATTTGCAATAAATTAAATTAATTTCCCCCCATTCCAGCCTGCTTTTCTCACGATGGTAATCAGAAAACCATCCCCCAGTATTTGTCTCAGTCCACAAGGTTTCTCATATCCTATTTCCCCCCCTGCCCCAGTGAGGAGGGGGAGAGAGCAGGGGAAAGGGCAGAGGAGTCTGGCTGGAAGCCAAGGCTAACTCAGCCTGTGTGTCAGGTAAGATTGGTTTTCCCCATTATATCTCTTTATATTTATCTGTGTTGAACTTCATTTGACATTTTATTGCCAAGACACTCTGGCCTCTAAGGTCCTCCTCAAATTCTTCACAGCCTGTCCTGTTGCTGAGTGCCTCATGTAATGTTGGATCATCATAATTCACATCATATTATCACCATACACATCATCCCTCTCCTGCAGGTCGTTTCTTGACACACTAAGCAGGATGAGTTCCAGGACAGGCTCCTGCACAAGTGCTGTGAAACCATCCTGCTTTGCCAGACATGACCTTTGCAGTTATCCTTGAGTCCCTGCCTTTTAACCACAGATTAATGCATTTTAGGTGTCCCCCCTCATCCCATGATACTCGGTGTTCTGGCAGCCTGTGTAAAAGCCTTTGTTAAAATTTTGTGGGAAATTAAAGCAGACTGTACAGCTCCTGCCACTTTATCCCTTGTCTTTCTTGACCTCCTTAAACATCACCTTCTACTGAAGCCATGATTGCTCTTCTCAAATGAAAAATAATAAAAATGTCCAATGGTCTATTCCATAATTTTTTGAGTGTTACTATTAATTTTCCCAGTGGAGATCTTACTTAGTCCCTGAGCACATCTGTAAATTTCCTAAGAATTGCTATTTCATCCCCTGTGTTTTTGTCTCAGATACCACAAGGTTTTAACCAAGAGGTTACATATATAGTATATTTATTTAATCTGTGTGTTCCTGTAGAACTCCAGGGCACTATCAGCTGGTCCTGGTAATTTGTTAATGTTCATTATGTGTATTTCTGTTTTAATTTCACTGTTGCTTTCCCTGGTAGTTAATGCTACAGTGATCAGAGCTCTTCTATGTAGCCTGGGAATCCCATGATATGTTCTGGTCCAGAAACATTTTCCCTGCCTGTCTGCACAAGGCAGGAGATGAGTCTCAAAACAGTGTAATGGATTGGCACAAATAGCATTGTGTTCCTTCTTTAATTCAATATATTAATGGCTGTGGGATATCTGACTTTCATTCCATCCTTTGCTGGTCAGGGTTAAACTTCAAATTTCCAATATTTCAACCCCTCTGTTTTGGGTATTCAAGAAGAGACTCTTTTAAGCCTGCTGCTGAAACTGCTAGACTTTAGAGAACAACTAAATATTCATTGGGCAAAAGCCTCTGTGATCCTGGTGATTAGGGTATTCATGTGGCAGGGGAGACGGGAGTTCCTGACATTCTAATGAATATTTACATAATTTTGTGTGAAGTATTCACTGGAGCAGAAACAGCAAGTTGCCTGATCACTTACCTATAGAATCATAATTTTCTTGCCTTTCAGCTCAATTAATTTTTAATTGTGCCTCACAAAGAGGGACAGCCTCAGGAGGAGAAACTTTCTTTGCTGAATGTCCCAGCACTCTGAAAATTCACCTAATGCGAGTTTTCAAACTCCCTCAACAACTACAGAGATTTAAAGCTGTTGCTTAGGCTTTCTCAGGGTACTGGACATTGAGAGGTCATCACCTCTTCTTTCCTCTGGTCATAGTTTTTAAAAAAATATGTGCTCTGCTGACAATTTCTTGGAGGAGGTTCAGCATTTTGAATAACAAATGGGAGATGCTGTTACAGTCCCTGACATGACTACAGGTTATTCCTTATCATTTTTATGCCTTGGTCCCTGGCTAGATGTGGTGGTTTCCCATTTTGTTGGTTTCTAGGATTTCTGGTACAAATTCTCAGTGTTTCTGCAAACCTCTGCTCAATTTATCCAGAAGTTGCATTTTTAGGAGTCTGGGGAAATGGGAGCATCTGAAGATTTTTAAATGGCAGTGCTGATGTACAGAGAACATGGTAAATAAATGTCTCTCTGTGCTTTGTGGTGTTTCATTTTGGTTCTGTTGCTTGCTATTATGAGGCTGCTTCTAAGAACTGACTGCAAATGCAATGGAAAGACTTACAGAAAAAAAATTATAAACAAACAAAAATGGCTGTGTAGTAGGGAAATTATCAAATGTGTCTCCCTCAGAAAATGTCAGCATGGTATTGTTTACCTGCAAAATGAAACTTTTCAGCTAAATTCCCAGAGCAGGCAAAATGTCAAGATTTCAACTTCTCAGCCCCATGTAAGCCAAGACAAAATTTAGAAAAACTGTTGTCACCATCAGGGCTCACCTGTGCTCAAGACTACAGGTATTGCATCTGCCATGTTCTGTGCAGAGCAGTGCTGCCATTTAAAAATCTTGAGAAGCTCCCCTTTCCCCAGACTCCTAAAAATAAACTTCCTGGATAAATTGAGCAGAGGTTTGCAGAAACCCAGAGAATTTGTACCAGAGTATTCATGGGGCAGGGAAGATGTGAGCTCCTGAATTTCCCCAAGATTACACGTACAATGTACTCAGGAATGACAAATGACTTCTGTGTGTGCTTTGAGGTCTGAAATTCTGTAATTGGTCCTTCTGTGTTACCTACACTGCCAAATTTGAATTCAAATCTTTGACTTAGGCCCATTCCTTATCTGGTTTTGTTGTTGTTTGTTAGTTTGATTTTTTGTTTGCTTGGTTTGGTTTGGTTTGTTTGTTTTTTGTTTTCTTTTGGTTTTTGTTTTGTTGTTGTTGTTGTTGGTTTTGTTTGTTTTCTTGCTTTGGGTTTTTTTTGTGTTTTTTTTGGGAGGAGGGGTTTTGTTTGTTTTTGGTTTGGTTTGGTATTTTGTTTTTTTTTTTTTTGTTGGTTGGTTGGTTGGGGTTTTTTTGGGGTTTTTAGGAGTTTTTGGTAATTTTGTTTGTTTGTTTGTTTGTTTTGTTTTGCTGCTTTTGCTGTTAGTTTCCTTTACCAAGAGATGGAGTAACTCCCTTTCATGGGGCTTTTCTCACTGGTGGTTCATCATTGATACCAAATCCAGAGCCCTGCTGTGCTGGGTAAACATAAACTGGAGATTTTGCAGTGACCTCAGATCCTGGAATGAACGGAGTTAATGAAGCAGAGGGGATTCAGAAAGCAGCTGACTACAGAGGGAGTGTGTTCATGGGACTGTCAAATGTTTGTCCTCATGTATGAGGTGCCTCAGATGAGCTGCTCCCCTGCATGAGCTGCTCCCCAGACACCTGTACCCCCTTCTTGCAGTGATGTCTCAGCAGTGCCCTTCTCACAGGTGTCAAAAATATGAGCTTGTGCTTTGTGATTTCCCACTCAGCCTTATGTTTAATCACAGGAAAATTAATGTAGTACACCCCAATATGACTGTGCTTGTTTCCAGCTGCACCCTCTCCCTATTGAAGTCAAGGTGTCATCTGAAGAAAAAAGGAAGTAGTGGCACAAATCCAACAGTACAGAGAGAGAAGGGAAAGAGAAAATCTGTTTATCACTTCAGACTGCATGCATGGAGATTTTACCTCTCAGGGTAAAAACTATCAGTACATGTGGTTATTTCTGAAGAGAGTAGTGAGAAGAGCAGGTTTATTTTAGACAAGATTTGGAGGGTCTTTATTCTTTTTCTGTAACAAAAAGGAGAAACATGGTCTATCTTTTACTATATTGCCTTCAGTAAGTGGCTAATTATCTTCAGTAATGTTAAGCCCAAGACAAATTAAAAGCAGAGAAAATCACAACAAAACACCAGAGGTGGCATCTGAGATTGGTTCAGTTAGTTCTGAGATTAATTTTTCCCTGTGACACACTGAGCATGACATCTGACACAAGACTCAAAAGCCCTCAACCTAATAAATGAGATTTGGACTGGTCTTTGACCCATAATTTCAGGTTTTCAGTTTTGAACATTACTGGTCTATCTCAGTCTGTATCCCAGCACATTTTGCATTGCCCAAGCCTATGCAGAATTTCCAAAGGAGGGTTTCTACTTCCTGAGTAGCCCAAGGAACCCCACATCACAACTATTCCATGGACAAAATGTGTTTGTGTAAAATGTAGTAATGGCTGCTTTTCCAGGACAAACTCACTGGCACAACAGGGAGGTGGCAGCAGATTAGCAGCCAGCAGAAGTCTGGAGCAGGATTTGACTCCTCACTCCTGTGCTTTTGGCAAGTAGGTCAGCCAGCAGATTCAAGGCTGCTTGGAGGGAGGGCAGGATGCCTCAGCAGTGCCAGATGAGAAACCTTGCAGTGTGCAGAGAAGGAATTTGGGATTCACTGGACTGGAAAGAGAACATGAAAACAAGGGCAGCTCCAACAGAAAGGCTGGGGATGTCCTCTGGGAGGACAGGGAGGCTTCCAAAGGCTCTTTATGTGATTGTTCCCAGTTGTGTTTGCATGTAAAATGTGGAATCTCCTATCAGCAGGGACTGGGGCCTCAGTCTGTTTCTGCCCACAGCCACCAATAAGTGCTGTAAGCATTACAGTGCTCTCTGAAGTGGGAATTAAAATGATCCCGAGGACTCTGGGCCCATCCTCCCTCTTAAAAGTTGTGTTAGGCTCACTAATGTCTCCAGGTATTGAAATAAAGACCATCAGCACCAGTTGTGTCCTCTACAGCTCTTGTCCCTCACGACAGATGCTCCCTTTAACCAACTCTTGGCAACAATATCATCCCTATTTATCATCTTCAGACTTTCTTTTTCCAAGTCACTCTAGCAGAATCTACAGAAGGTTCACAGAGAAGACACAGCTGGTATCTCAGCTGCCTGACTCCTAAATGGCCTGAGCCAAAGGCAGAGCAGCCTGCCAACTCTCTGGAGCCAGAGCTGCCTTCCTGTTCACTATCAGATTTATGCAAATATCCTGGCACTGGTCTAAAAATACCTGGATTTAGTCAGGAGAGGCAGAGAAGTGTAGAGGGCTCCTGGCCTGCTCTCCCATCATCATCTGCCTGCACCATGTGTTGTAGCTGCAGCCACAGAGTTAAGCCAGGGCTCCGTTGTTACCTGGGCACAGCTTTATCTCCTGACCAAAAAACCCTCCCAAGCCACTCAGCAGAAACACAGGTTTCTCTGTCAGAGAGGAAGGATTTCACTCTGCTTGTTGCTCACAAGTGTGCTCTGAGGAGGGATCAATGCCCTGATAGAGGGCAGGGAAGCTGCTGTGCTTGTGTTTCCTGAGGGATAATCAGGAGTGTCAGATGGGAACTCCGAGACGTGCAGAAACCCAACTGCATCTCCTTGGAGATGAGCAGCTCCCTACAGCTCTGGTCAGCCATGAGTAATTTTAGTAAACAGACTGATAATTAGATTTAAATCATTGAGAGTCATAGGGAACAGATTGAAATATCCCTTTCTTTGGTGTTAGTTGGTTTTTTTTATCTGTCAGGGGAAAACATGAGAGCTGTTCCTTAGGATGGTACAATCAGCTTATTGTTCATCTTGTATAAACTGTAGGTTACATGCTGACTTGGACTACAATTAATCTGCAAGTTTATGGTCTTTTGCTGAATTTAAAGGATGGAAAATACCCTAAGACTTGTGTCAGATAATAAAGACTGTAATATTAAATCAAATTATAATTGTTTTTTCCTAAAGAAATGAAGTTTTGCTTATCTTTCTTTATCTCCCTAAATCAGTAAACAGGCTGTAGACCTGGATATTAGGAGAAAACAAGATTATGACCCAGTCACCAGCCTCTAGAGGAGATGATTGAGAATAAGGAACAATGCATTCTCTCTGTGCTGACAGGTTTGTAAGTGGAAGGAGTAATGGGCAACACTACAGTGAGTTGCCAAAATCATTTTACACTCTGCCAATATAGCTTAGAAACCTTTTTTCCAGGCTACAGTTCAAGGAAAAATCTCTGACCAAGTGTTACAAATCTGTAGACATCAACAATTTCAGGGGTGAAACAATTTAGTTTGTACAAAGGTACATTTGAAGTTTACTATCTGGAGTTCAATATACAAAATGTCACTAAAGGAACCAATCTCATAAGTCATTAAAAACACATAAAATCAATGAATTCTTCATCAATCACTATGACCACACTAATTTTTAGAGGTTGTGAGGGACATGCCTTTTACAGAGCCCACAACTGGTCATTAATAGATCTGAAATTTAAAGATTCCCTCATCCAAGCAGAATGTCCTTATTGCTTGCATATAAAAACACTATTCTGTCAACATCCTGGACATTATTTACTAACCCATGCAGGCAAGGGAGGAGCTGTGACCAGAACAGTATTTCTAAATTTCAGTGAAATTTAGGGGATGTCACAGATCTCCCTTCCCACTGACCCTGAAGGCATTTTCCAGCAGGTGCTATTTGGTTGCCTATCAAGAGCAAGGAACTCTCCCTGCTTCCCATGGATTGCATCTCTCTAGCTCTTACTGCAGTCATGGCACTCCAGAAACTCCAATTTACACAGCAAATGACAGCTTTGCCTTTTCTGAACCTAAAAACTCTCTCCAGTGCAGCTTTGAATAAACAAAAGAGTTCAGCTCTCTCACCTGGCTTCACCCAAAAATACTGAATGCAGTTTTCTGTAGTGCCACCAAAGTAGCACAAGTTTTCCCTGCAGGCAGTGGTCATTCTCCTGAAATGCACCTGTTGAGGCAGTTTACACAATCATCTGTGTTTCTTTTCCTACAAACAACACAGAAACCAGCATGAACTTCTGTAAGATATATTGAGGAGGATCCTGCTGGTCTATGAAGCACTTCTATGAAGGTCTATTATTGCCAGAGCACCATAAGTGAATAAAAAACCTTGCAAACACACACACAGACCTAGTACCTGCTGAGAGAAACTGATAGTGTAGTTCAGGCAAGTGATAAGAAGTCAGGTGTAAGAACTCACATTCTGTACACCAGGCAAACTCAGTGTTTTTTTATCCTATTTTATTTTAAATGGCACATTACATTTTATCCTATTTTATTTTAAATGGCACATTACATTTCTGTCCATCTTTTTGTTTGCCTACTACTTGTTTTTTTCCCCTTTAAGAGGATGATGAGATCTGATGAGGAAGAGAGCTGTGAATTTGCATCAAGAAATAAAACCCACCACCTCTTTCATTTTCATATTGCAGATTTCCTGACCCCTCTAGAGAAAATGCTTTTACCTGATTTCCATGCAGCAGAATTTCTGAACCTTTCATTCTGAAAGCCCTGCACATCCCACATCATCTGTTCCCTTCTTGTTGCATACATAAACTCATCAGATATGAGAGGAGATGAATACAATTTAAGTGAGAGGGTTGCAGAGCAATCTCCTAAATGCTGAGAGAGAAATGCAAGGCTTCACTTCTGATTAGAAAGGTTTGCTGGTTGGTCTCTGTAATTGATTGGCTTTGCCCTCAATGTGTGTTTTAGTTTTAAGAAGAATTGAGTGATCCAGCTAAGCAATACAACTGTGGATATTTAACTTCACAGAAAAATGCAGTCTGCTTTCTTTGATCTTTCAGCAATCAAATTCTCTTACAGTGAACTAAATAATTTGCTTAAAGTGGAGTTAACTAAACAGCACAGGACATAAATTATGGAGATATTTGGGTTATAGGGTAGAATCAATTTCTCCTTACCAAGTGTGGACCCTAATCTATACCTACTAGTCCTTATTTAAGGGAAACTCCAGGAAGCCTTGTTGGGATGCCCTGAGTCCCTTTGTTCTTTGAGCCACGTGGGTGTGCAGAGCCCAAGGCTTTTGCTTTAAGGACAGGAGGCCATGAGTTCCACACACACTGTGCTTCAGAGGTGTAATTACAGTTATTTCAATGAAGTAGTTCCTGGCTGGTTTCTGAGCAGGTAATAGAGAGAAGCAGCTTTGGCAAATGGCAAGAACACTGAAAATTTTCAAGAAGTGGGTTTTATTATTGCCTGATCAAAGTGACTGATGAGTACCCTTGTATAAGTCTTATTTCAGTTTTACAGAAAGGGATATCACACTTTTTCATAATGTTCTTTGAGATATTTTGATGAAAAAAGCTCTCTAAGAGCCAGGCAGCATTGCTGATATTACAAGTGGACCACATGCAGAAACAAATCTTATTCTCTTGAATTTAAAAGATTGTATTCAATCACTTTGTTTTTCTGTCTCATTGTACTGTGTGTATTTTACAGTTTGCTTATTACAAGAGTAAAGCCACACTGAGATTGCTTCCTGCAGAAATACTTCCCTGTTCAGAATGCATTTGAGCTACTTGAGAATATTCAGATAATTATCTACCTGTTTGCTTTCTCTATAGGAAAACCTTATCACTGTGACCCCTGGGGTGTGGCCTTTCTCTCTGTTGGTACTTATATTTGACTTTCTTCTTTCAATGCAGAGATGAAACCAAAAATACCTGAAGCAGGCTGTTCTCATGTTCTGTTTGTCCCAGAGCAAACAGAAAATGGACTTAAATGGGAAACAAGCTGCTTGGAGGTTAACAGATTAACTTTGCCTTCAGAGTTGTGAAGAAAAATTAAATTATTTTATTTGGAGCTAATCTGGATAAGGCAGAACTCCTTATCAGAATAGTTAGAGACACTTATGGGATCCAAAAGGCTTTAAAAAGCTATTTTAACAGGTGACAAAAGAACACTCACTCAGTGGCACCAGTCTTTCTCTTTCAGCATCAGCCTTTCTATCTGATGGGACAACTGCAGCTGTAATATCCTTCAAAACCTCCCTGTAATTGACCTAAATGGTGCAACATCCTCTAGAGAGAGGGGGAAGCATTAATGGAATATTTTGCTTTAGAACCAAAAACCCTGTAATTTACTTTTTCACCTTTTTTCCTCCTTTCTTAGTTGATGTGTCATAACATTGGAAGTGGAATTATTTTATTCAGGGGCTAGGTCAATAGCCATGAGTACAAAGAAGAGAAGCAAAGGCTTCTCTCTAAATAAACTTGAATATTTGAAACCATCTGCACATTCAAATACCAGGGAAATACAACAGTAGCCAATTAAAGTTAATCTAATAAGAACAATATTGATTCTTGGATATTATTTCTAGTATTATTGGGTTAAAATTAGTGAAGAACTCCCCTCTTAAAATTTCCCTGAAGTATTAAAAACAATGATCACATTACATTTGAAAATCAGCTAGAGCTGTTCCAGTGAGAGTATAAAAATCCATTTACTTCACACCTTCTTAAATCATCTTAGTGCCATTAGATTAGTGTGTAAGGGGGAACTGAGAGTTTTTATTTTAATTTAACTGGATGTTGGCTTTCTCAGGGAGGTTTGATGAAGAGGTGAGTTCTCAGGAGGGAGGGTCCTCAGTGAGAAACCTTCTGATCAGAGGCATCTTTGAACTACAGCCCTCCTCTTAATGGTTTGACAAGTGCAGGGAAGGACACTTTAATTTTATGAGTGTTGCATTTTGTGACTCTCTGAAATGAACTGTATTAACATTGGCTTTGAATGAAGGGATCTGCATTAACATTGGCTTTGTCATAGTGATTTTTGGGGGGAGAATATTTGCCTCATTAAAAGTAGAAGTATATATGTCCAAAACATTGGATTCAACAGAATTAAAGTAGTAGCCTTTTCCTGCTGCTTCTTTTTAGAAAACTGATTAAGAACTGACTCCCAAACCAAACAAAATAAAAATTACCAAGATTTAGTAAGTTTCTTTCTGCAGAAATTAATTTTATTCCTAAATTCAGGTGAGGTAGGCAGTAGCCTTTAGTTACAGCTGCCCAGCAGTGTTTCTTATTGCCTGATTATAATTTCTCAACAATGTTTTCTATTGTTTTAATTATAAAATTATAGAAACACTTAGGTTGGAAAAGCCCTCTAAGGTGACCAAGTCCAGCCATCCCCCCAGCACTGCAAAGGTGCTAAACCATGTCCCCAAATTCCACATCCACACTGCTTTTAAATAACTCTGGGGTTTTATGGAGCCAGGATTCAATTCTGTTTGCATACTTGGCTTATTGTACATGGCTTTCACATCCACCTTCAGTAATGCAAAAGCTCAGTGTTTAAAAACAATTTATCATAACTTATTTTCTACACTGGGGACAGAGATAGGTGTCATACAGTGTAGTGTCATTTAGAAATTATGGTTTTCAAATGGGAATTACATCCTTCCTCACCCCTTAGTAAAGCCATTTTATTTCTTCAGATTCCCATCTGGAAGAAATACAAAACACTGGTTACTTTTTTCTGAATAATCTGAAGTCCATGAAAATGATCAGAATGATGTCTCCCACCTGTATGAGACATCTGGAATCACCTTGTCAAGAAATATGCAAGTACCTCAACTTATCAAGATGTATCAGAAAGAGATTTTAAAATCGATCCTGCTATTCAGGATTTCTGTGAATGGAAGATAAAGTGCATCTCTACATAGATAAGGCCACTCAAATGTAGCCTTTTTGTTCCTATTGAAAGGGAAAAAACAGGTACAATACAGAGGATGGGTGCATCTTGATTAAAAAAAAAAACCAAGCAGCAAACCAAACAAAAAAACCCCAAACAGCAAACCACCAAATAAAAATGAACCAAAAGCCCATAATTATAAAAAAAGGTAGCAAAACTAGGAAACTAAACCCTCCTAACAGTTCAGGGAAGCCACAAAAAAGTGTCAGCTCCCATAAACTAATTAATTGAAAACTGGATGACCTTTAGATTCCCTGCAATCTTAAGAGGGTCTGGCTTGCTGCCATGGGAAGGAGTCACTCCAGTCCCCTTGGTATAATTACAGTTACCACCAGGCAAAGCAGCTCAAACCTTTGTCTGATCTCTTGCCTAAAACAATGATCCTCCAGCAGCACATTTGGAGATGTCTATGATCAGTGTCCAGCTCCCATCTAAGCTGGCTCTGTAGTTTGACATCTGAGTGCAGCCTCCTTCCCTTCCCAGAGGGATCTGGGAGTGATAGACCATTTAAACCCCTGCAAATAAATAGCTTTTAGCCACGTGAAAATTCAGCTTTGTTGTGACTCAGAGGAATGAAGAGTCAGCAGTTCTATGGGAGATGTTGGCTGTGGTTCCTTTTCCTCTTAGGCATTTGCTGTCCCTGTTGAGTTTCCATTTGGCAAGACTGAAGGACTGGCAAATTCCTCCTCAGGACCCAGCATTTGCCAACCTTCCCTGCAGAAATGCAGGGCCCACTGGTGAACAGCCTGTGTTGGTTTTGGGAATGGCTGCTCTTTCTGAAAATGGAAAATAATCTGTCTATACCAGTAAATTTTGGGAAACAGTGAGTACAGTAATTGTCTGGCCTCTCCACTGATTATTCAGTGGCCTAAACTGGCCCTACGTGTTCACCTAAATCATAAGCTCACTTGGTATCTTGAGATACAATTAATGAGAGATGAGTGGATAACAAAATTTAAAACTTATAATTAAGCTCTAAATCTCAAGTGTTTGTGGTTGACATGAAATTTTCCATTGCCTCTCAAATGCATTTTGTATGAACAAGAAAAGCAGGGGGCATTTCTTATCCTTCCTGCTTAACTCTCACAGGAAAATCTGCCCAAAACTGGGAATCTAAGGCTACCTTCCTTAATGGATGTTTTTAATTAGTCAATGGTTTTAGAAGGAATGAGTGGCTACTTGAATATACCCCAATTAATACAGTAAATTTGCATGCTAGTTCCAAATTCAACATTATATTTACTTTATGATGAATTATTGCCAGTGATATCCACTGGTGAGAGGGGAGCACGGTGGTCAGGACTACTCTGTGCTGCAGAGATGTGAGAAAATGCATCTGTGCCCTATGCAGGGCAGAGGGACTGAGTTTGTAGCCCAGAGCATCACTGAGATTTCACTGCTCTCAATTTCAGCAGGCTTTGGCCTCTGGAGAGGCCTCACTTAGCTGGTTTCTCATCTGAGGCGTGCACAATAATAATTGTAATAAAAAACCCCCTCCCTTTAGGGTTTTGGGTATAAGACATAGGAAAATCTTATTTATTGGAGACTTGGAGATAAATTTTAGTCCCAAACAGTGTATCACTACTCTTGGTTCTGGTAAAAAAATCACAAAACCAGCAAAATCTGACTGTTCAGATTAATGAAACTTTCCTCTTTAGATTCAAAGAGCAACAAATAAAATCAGGACAAACAAAGCTTGGGTTTTTTGGTGTGTTTAAAACCTCTTGAACACAGAAACAACAAACTCAAAGCTCTCAAGGCTGAAGCCTGTGAGATTTATTCTGCTTCTTCAACCACAAAGGGATCCTTTTCAGCCTTCTGGCTCGAACACCTCCTGGTCATGGGTATGGGCTCATCTTCTTCTTGGTCCTGACATCTTCCTAGTTTTGCCTGAGGGACTGGAGCAGGGTGAAGTCGTTTAGGGTTTGTACTTGTTTCATTTGTTTTCTTTTAAACTGACAGGGACTTGGGGCACTTGAAAGAAGACAGCACTGTTGCCTGGCAGTCACTTCTGATATTCTGGTTCTGCCTGTTTATTGCTTATTTCTTTTCCTCCAGCAATGCCATCTACTTTATGTTGTACCTCAAATTCCACTTGTTCACATATTTGAAGAAAGACTCAAAAGGTTTTGTTTGTTTGTTTGTTTGTTTGTTTTGGTGTGTGTTTCTAGTTGTTTTTTTTAGGGTTTTGGGTTTGTTTTGTTTGTTTGTTTGGAGTTTGTTTGTTTGTTTGGGTTTTTTTTGGAGGGGATGTGGTTCACATCCTCTGAATGGGATTCTCTCATTTATGTATATCCACACACATTCATGTACTACCACATGCATGCATATCCACATTTAATTTAAAATAAGAACTGGAAGTACTAATTGCTTTTCTTAAAATAATATAAGAAGATCACCTAATTATCCATGGCAAGCATTGTCTGGAAATTGCACAAATAATAAAGAGTAGATGTAAAATGAAGTCTCATTATACAGCAATTTTTACATTTTACTGAGAAGAAACTAAAGAAATAACAATCCTTTATGATAGAGGGAAAAAGATCAATAAAATTGTCAAAGACCTTGATTTTCTTCATTCAGTTTTTTACTGAAAATAGTCAGGACTAATTTCTTCTTATTCTGTCATGGCCCAAAAGTGTAAACATTCTATGACCAAGATTCCAAATGAGAATCTTGTCCATACAGCATCTATTTTTCTGTTTAATGTACAGATGTGATCTCAGGGAACACTCTCACTGTTCAGAAATTTATAGAGCTCCATCAATATTCTGTAAGTGACTAGGTTTGGGTTTTATCTGCTGCACTGCTGATATTTATGCCAGTTGCAGAATTTTCTTATTGCCTGTTAATTATGTGCTGTTAAGCAATCAACAAACAACTTTGATCCTGATTTGTTTGAATTTGTTCATGGAAGTGTTGCTTTTTTCCTGTGACCCTGATCCTTAGAAGAAAGAATCATTGCACCCAAGTTTTAATATTTGACTGGGATATCAGCTGAGGGAATTGGCCACCCTGGGCTCCCTTCCAGTAGGGAATGGGACATCCTGGTGCTGGGTGGAGATTTATGTCCCACACTGGCTGCATGACCCCCATGGCTATGGAAAGAATCTTCAGGCACCAAGCCTTTAGGAAAATGCCTGAAATCAAATGGCTGGACCAGTGCTGGAATTTATATCTGACTCCAGCCTTTTCCTGGGTTGGAAGAAGCTGTTACCCTGTAACTGGGATCCCCAGCCTTTAATTTAGAAAAAGCAACTATTGGAACTACAAAATGTAAGTACAGGCGTCCTTCATTTGCTGAATAGCTCAGTAGTCAGAGGCTTTGATCAGAAGCTGAAAAAATTGGATCCCAAATCTACTTATGAGCACTTGGACATATTATTTTATGCAAATTGCTTTATTATCAAAACTCTGGAATCCCATATGGGTGGTAGACACTTTATTAACACTTGCACAAATGAATTAAGGAATGCTTGGGAATATTCCTGACACTGGAACATGACTATAGTTATGTTTTACTTGCTCATCTCTGGCACTGTTTTGGTCCATAGTTTGTGTGGAAATTGGCAGTTTGGGAGGAGGGAGAGGATTTATTTACATGCCTTTTCGTGAGACAACGATCCCAGGTGCATTTAACATCCCAGCATGTCCACAGCCTGTCTGCCCAAACTGAGCTGGCATCTTATGTCTAACAAGATTAATTTCAAGAAATTCTAGTTGTTTGTTGGAGTGTGCTAAGGGAAAGTTGGGTGCTGTTCTGCACCAGTGTTACAAAACAAATCCCGAGTGTCCCAGTCTGTGCAGGTGCACATTCCATCATACCAGATCACCTTCATCAGCTAGAACTTCTGAAAAATATAGAGATTAGAAAATCACATCTGTGCAGAGGCAAGGAAGGGAATCAGGTGTGTCCACTGGTGCCAAAGCCACCTGGCAGACAAGATTTCTGTTGGGACTGTGAACAAACCTTACCTGCTCACA
Source organism: Notiomystis cincta (assembly GCA_013398075.1). NCBI lineage: Eukaryota > Metazoa > Chordata > Aves > Passeriformes > Notiomystidae > Notiomystis > Notiomystis cincta. The sequence goes on from VZRX01003500.1 coordinate 250,803, forward strand.
CCGAGGGCAACACAAATACAGCACAGAGGGGTTAAGCAAAGCCTCACTCTTGTAGTTCATTCTACTCAGGTAAAACCAATTTGGAACAATGAGTGATGAAGATTTGGGGTTTTTTTGTTGGGTTTTTTTGATTAAAAGAAATCCTACAGTAAGTTTAGCACTTTGCACACACACAGCTGGGAGTCATCACTGGTTTCACCAGAGGCAGAAAGGGCGAGAACCAGGAGAAGGCAGCAGGTCAGCCAGAGGCAAAGCAGTGAGAAAGCCTGCAAAGAGCAGGGCAGCTCTGACTGGAGGATTAAACCTGGCAACAACAGGTCCACAACACCCCAAAAAAAGTCACCACCATGTTGAGGGCAGCCCTGTGACATTTTGCTGACCTGCCCCATCGGGGCTGAGGGTGGTGGGGACAGAAAGTGCACAGGGACTGAATGGTCCTGGAACGTCTAGCAAATCATAAGGAACCAAAAGGAAATTTGCTGATCTCTTGCTGTTCTCTGGGGTGAAATCCATGGCTCCTCATGACTCTCACCTGAACATAAATTCATTTGGAAAACAAACAGCATAAAAGAGGGGGAAATAGGCTCTTAATGCAAATTACCTTGTACTAAGCAACTAAAGAGGCCAACAGTAAGTGATAGCAGTGCAGACTCATGACTTTGTCAAGAAAAATGAATCTTACTTGGTATCATTCACAGTTATGAATTAAGACATTACAGGAATTTCTTGCTGGTTTGTGCAATTGTGGATTATTAATCTTCACTTTTACATCCATTTTCAGGTCAGTGAATTCTCTTATATTTGGATACCATTTAATAAGGTCACCAACTGATTTAGAACTTTTTGAAGTGTCATGTTTTCATGTCTTCCTCTTCCCTCTACCTAAGTTTCTTCTCACAGCCCCCACATCTTAGGTAAAAACTTAATGATTTATGGTAAAATTTAGTTCAGTTTATTTTGGTTTAATGAAGCAAAAATCCCACTGAGTTTTTTTTTGAAGGTTCATCCTTGTAACACAGAACCTGTAACACAGATCCTACTGTGTACCTGAGAGGTCCCATGTTGGTGAGCCACCATCTTATTAATCACAAGACACAAAATGCTTATTTCACAAACATAAAAATGAAATAGAAAGCAGACTTAGAGTAACAGCTATTTAATGAGGTACCACTCAAATTACAGCTATTTAATGAGTTACCATTCATCAGCAGGGCTGTGGTAAATGGTTGTGTGTACATATATTCTTAGGCCATGACATATAGGAGATAATATACATTATTTCTTGTTTCAGAGCACCGTCATAGCAGGTTGCCATAGCTCAGCTGAGGCATGATAACTTATTGAATAGCAGTAATTAATGGTTACTATTAGTCTGGTCTAGACAGCTGAGGTACTGCAGAGACACACCTTGAAGAACATGGGATTCAGAAGAAATAATGGGCAGCCACACATGGGATTTGCAGAAGAAATTCTATGTTAGGCAGTGAGAAGAACAGTAGGTTAACACGTTGGAAATATATTTCCTATATTAGCTAAAGCCTATCTGTATATTAATTTCATGATTTTTTTATTGCTATGAATAACAAATAATGCTGAAAAACTTAGAAAAATAATAAATCATTCCAGACTTTTCTGTGCAATTCCATTTAAGTTAATGCAGGGGACTTCATTTTTCTCAGGTCAGATTGCTGAGAGGTGGAATAAAATTTACATTTTAAATCTGTTTTGCCATAGCAGCCATTTCTATACTAATTAACTATTTGAGTTATTTAAAGGCTAAATAACTGTTTTCTCTTGTTTGTCTATGAATAGGTAAATTAAGTGCCCAGATAACCTGTTGGTCACACTTCACATGCATGAGGGAAATTCTTCCTGGCTGATGAAGCAATCCTGGCTGTGATTTGTCTATAGCAGTGTTTTACTCAAAAAGCCCAAAGGCTGTTTCAGACAACAGCATTTTCTCTTTTAAAGGTACCTCAATTCAAATACTTAATCTAGGTGTAAACAAGGCAGAAATAGAGAGATTTCTTTCTATCCAAAATCTGTAAAAATTAAAAGCACAGAGAAAATAAATGCATCCAATCAGTAAAGCCAGTGGTAGCACACATAGCTGAGGTTCTGTGGTCACACAAGTGGCTTTTGAAATATGTAGTGGTTTATATATTTTATCCAGGTCTTGGACAGTCAGACATTTTGTAGAAATCTCATATTCAAAAGTACTTAGGAGATACAGGCAGGGACACTAAAGAAATAAAATATTATACCTGTCATTCTAGCCAGAGGACAGTGTGTTTCAAGATGGAAATTTGGGGATGCTAAATGAGTAACCACTTTTTAAGGGGAATCCTAAGATGTTTTATTGATGACCAGTGCAGGCACCCCTAGGATTGTTCCCATCTTCAGTTCCTTGCACTGTGAAAGCTCCCATATGACCAAAGCCTTTCCCTAAATGTCCCAAGTAGTTATTCTGGATGTAAATCCTGGCTCCTAACAGGTGTCAGGCCATTTGATCTACAGCACTGGCAAAGCTGGACATTATGGAGATATCTGAATTAATGGAATTTGCCAGTTATGGGCAGTATAACTCATTGTTATATTCCAAATTATTATTTACTGTGCCAGTGTGTAAAAAGTGCTGCCTCAAGTGATCATCATCTAAATAATCAAAGCAGGTTTCAAGAAAGGAATAACTCAGGCAAGCTCAGGACAGAAAATCTTGGTTATACCAGTAAGATAAATGCAGCCTGGATATGGGTTTGTCCACACCCAGGGGCAAGATTTTGGTCCATGACAACAAAATTGTTTTTGGAAATGCTTGGGATAGAACACAATTCCTGTGTTCAAAATGAACACGCTGCCCTGAAGGGATTTGGTTTTCTTGTTTCCAGAGAGGGAAAGAGGTTTCAGCCAAATGGACACCAGCTCAGCCATGCCTCAGAACTGGCATCAGAACCAGGCAACAGAGCCAATTCCTCACCAAGAAACATCTTCAGACTCCAGGAAAAACAGCACAGAATCCTGAGACTGCTGACAGGTCTTAGCTTTAGCTGTGGTTCAATGTCCATCACTGCTCTGGAGTCTTTGAGATGATTTTTCTTTGCAAGTGTCCATGGTTGGATATCAGGAAAAGGTTCTTCCCCCAGAGGGTGGCTGGGCACTGAACAGGCTCCCCAGGGCAGTGGTCACAGCCCAGCCTGGCAGAGCCCAAGGAGTGTTTGGACAATGCTCTCAGGCTCAGGGTGTGACTCTGGGGATGGTGCTGTGCAGGGACAGGGGCTGGACTGGATGATCCCTGTGGGGCCCTTCCAGCTCAGGATATTCTGTGACTGTGATTCTGTTTTCCCTTAATGCTTCTGAAAGAAGAGGCCCCATGAGACCCTCTCTGTTCCCATGATGGAGAGGAAGACAGAGAAACAAGAACAATTCTAAGTCTTTGCCTAGATCCTAAATACCCTGATTATTGCAACCAATATGCAGTCTGAAATCAGATTAAAAGAAATAGAGAAACAGAAAAATTTTGGTAATACAATTTTTGGTAATATAATTTTAGCAGCAAAAGAGCTGTGACCCTGAGGGGTGGCTGTTAATATCAATCATACCTAAGGCAGTGGCAAATATTGGATCCCTCAGGAAGGGAGGGAATGCACCTGGAATGCACCTGGCACATCACTCTCAGTCAGGGAGCACTTGCTGCCTCCACTGACAGTGGCTCACTGCATGAAAAGAAACACTTCTCAGCATTGAAATAAAGAAAATCAGAGGTAGACTGAGCACAGAGCAGCTATTTCTGAAAGGTTATTCTGCCAGGACTCTCTCGAGGTCCTGTTGACTTTGTGTTTCTTTTCAGAGATGTTCTGGCTCCTGTATGTCCACATGGGATGTAGCTGAGTGCTTACACCTTTCACAAACAGGAGTTCAAAAGTATCTTAGCAATCCAATCTATCAGAATTTGTTTTCCCTGCTGTGCAATCCATGATTTATAATTTAAATCCCTGTGCCATGTAAACTCATCTCTCAAAGGAAATAAAAAAGTGTCTTGACCATAATGGCCTATTATTTGCAAGATCCACCTCTGAAATTCAAAGCTCTTTCCTTTATTGAAAATCCTGATGGTTTATTTGAAGATATCTCTAGATTAAATTTAAATAGTAAAGAAATTATGAACAGTCCAATTCCCTTAATAACAAAAGGAAGAAAGTAGTGCTGACATTAATTTCCAAATCAACTGATTAAATGAAACCTTTCAAATTTTTTGAGTTTTACTCTAGAACAAAACAGGCAGATTTTAATGAAGCATCTCCTTCACTAATAGCTATGCATTCAAAACATATTAAAGAAGGAAATGGTTCTGTAGCAAAATTAGATCGATTTCCATTGATAAAGTAAATGGAAATGAAATGAAGTGAAGGATACCTTTATCTTTTAGTCTATGAAACTTCACTAGACTGACATTTCCTGACATATTGCAGACATCCTGTTGGCATGAAGCACTGGGATCATGAATGCTTGATGCTGATCTGCAGCTTTATTTTTTAATACATAAATATTTAACTTTGGTTATACTAACGTCAGTGGCAGCTCCCAAACATGCCATTCCTGGCCAGTGCCTGTCAGACTGTCAGGTAATGCAGATTTTGCAGTTTACTCATAGAGCATTTCCTTGTGATTCAGTAACTGTATAATAGAAATTTTATCTAAATTTACAGATCTCCTTCTTTTGAGATTTGACCATTTTTGCTTCCCCCATCCACTACATATGGAGAACACTTCATTTCTTCTTTTTTTTTTTTTTTTTTTTGCAGCTACCTTTATAANCCACCCACTACATGGAGAAGACTTCTTTTTTTTTTTTTTTTTTTTTTTTTTTTGCAGCTACCTTTATAAATTTTTAACTTGTTCCTCTTGGGTTTTGTATTCCCTCTTTTCCCAAAACTCAAAAATTACATTTTCTCCAGCATCCTGTGAGTGCTATTTTCTGGATTTCTAGGATCATTTTTGCTTCTCTTCCCTGGCCTCCTCCCAGCTGTTCACAATTATTTTAAAGTCTGTTGTGTAACACTGGGGAGAACCTTTCAGCCACAGCCACTGAGTAGATTAGAGGGATTACTGAGATTACCACACACGTCTCTCAAGATACAATTTTTGCTTTCATATGACCTAAATTGTTTTGGCTCTCATCCCTTCTGTTTTCATTTTACATATGCAAAACCTAGACACAGATAGATTATGTGAATCACCTCATTTCACATAGGAAATTCTGAGATCTTGGAATTGAGTTTACATCTGCTAAGTCTGGAAAAAAAATTATATTCCACAAGCCATATTTTCATATTTTCTGGGGTTTCACAGAGTGTTGTTTCCCCCGATTTTCAATAGTTTCACTGCTCTTTCAAACCTTTTCACCTCTGCCAAACACTTTTTCCATGTATTGGCTTCAACTTGAGTTTGTCCCTTTTATGTGCACTTAAATTCTCAGAAGGATTCATTTCTCTCACTGGTTACCTCACCCAAAATGGACTCAAGCAAGGTTTGATCACCTTTTTTGGGTTCTGCCCATTTTAGTGTTATCCTAAACACAAAATCATAGAACCATAGGATGGTTTGGGTTGGAAGGGGCCTTAAAAATCATCTTATTCCAAATCCCCTGCCATGGGGAAACCCCTGTTTTAATTATAAAGCATGGATGGCATAATAAAAGAACAAATTCTGATAAACTGAATTTCTGGCATATTTGTGAACCTCTGCTTGTGAAAGTCATAAGGACTAAGCCCTATCCTGTTTGTATATGTAGAAATACCCTGCCATGGGCAGGAAATGAGGAAATTAGATTCTTCTTTTTTTGATATTTGGGAAGTATCTGCCATGTACTGAACATTCCTGCAAAGAGGAGAAGATATTTTTCCCATTTGATTGTTACCATCTCCTGTTTTACAGGCATTGACTTTAGTGGCATTATTTTTGCTTTATATGAGTGCAAAAAAATATGGGAAACTTTATTGTTCACAATCAGAAAAAGGGATCATCTGCTAAAAAAATTACAAGACAAAGTGGGTGTGAAAGACAGAGTTAGTGATTATTATTAATCTAGTTATTTTACCTGCATGAAGAAAACTGGACTAAATTTGGGGTATATTTTTTTTCAGCTTCAGAAATGCTTTGAGCACATTAGCAAGTGATGAAATTTCACAGCAAAGAGATATCTTGGTAAATTGGGAGGGAAGGACAGTGTGGGAAACATGAAAAAATTGATAATATGCTTAGGTCATAATGAAAGTCTTTATATTGGTAAAGTTGGACCTGCTCAGAATGAGAAATATGAGAAATTTGGTGCAGGACAAGTGTCCTTTATGTGCTGCTCCTGTGGCAGAGGCCATGAGAGCAGAGTTTACATGAGCAGGGAGCTCTCAGCCTGTTAAAAACAGCTCAGTGGTCAGAAATGGTTGAATTTAGAGGAAAAAAGTCCTTCACCCTGCTCTGAAGTCTGATATTCCAACATGCAGACAACTCTGCTCCTAACTCAGTGGGGTTTTAAGTTATGGAAAAACTTTGAACCATTAGTCTTACTTGAATTCTTCCAGATTATTCTTATATGTAGTGTTGGCATTTCCAAAGTGTTTGGTTCCTTGCAAGAAAGTGGTTTCAGTGACCAGATGATTCTGACCTAAATAGGATTTTAGGACAAGATACTGGAGAGACAGCAATATGAAATATCTCAAATACTTATGGTTAGGAGGGTTTTTTTGTTTGTTTGATTATGTTTTTTTTTTTTTTTTAGTTTGTTTGTTTGCTTATCTGTTTTTGTTTGTTTGTTTTTTTGTTTGATTTTTTGTTGTTGTTGTTGGTTTTGTTTGGGGTTTTGGTTTTTTCTTTGTTTGTTTGTTTGTTTGTTTGTTTGTTTGTTTGTTTTTTGTTGGATTGGTTTGGTTTGGTTTGGTTTTTTGGTTGGTTTTTTCTGGGGGGGTGGTTTGGGTTTTTTTGTAAATATTCACAAAATGAAATACAAGCACTTTTAAAAACATTAGATCTATTTTTCATTTGTAGCCTAATCATGGTAATTGAAGGTTAGCCTTCTTTCCCTCCCCATTTTCCTGGGCTGTAATCCATTTCAGGATTCTGTTATGGCACATGAAATGGATCATCTGCACTGGAATGGAGGCTGTGGTGATGAAGTGCCTTGCATTTCCCCCCACAACATTCTCAAAGAAGACTGATGAATAAGATCCTCAAAAACAATTACAAAGAGGGAAATCCATCAGCAGTCAAGACTGACCTTTTTTTCTCCCCAGAAGTTTTTTTTCCTGGGTCAGTTTGACTTCATTTCTAGGGTTTTGAGCATTTTTTGTTATGGATATTTATTTACAGACTCTCCAGTAAAACCAAATTAGTGAAGACAGCGAATTTTGAAGGCAGTGTTTGAGATGGATTAAGAAAGCCAAATTCAAATTGATGATTCCTTAGATCTATTGTGCCTTCATTGCTAAAAAAGGGTTAATCATTCTTATCTTACTAGAATGGAGTCGCTCTCATTTCCATGAGACAAAAAGCAAAAATAAAATTATAATTTAAAGGAATTTTTGGTTTTGTGGAAGGTGAATTTTAGACTGCTTAATGCCTCTGAGTGTCTGCAAACTTTGCTTTTTGAGAGCAACTTCTAGAGGTACCTCAGGTTTTGGCAAATTTCTTTCCACGTTTCCCATACAGTTCTGCCAGCTAACCAGGCAGTACAAATTTTCTTACAAGCTGTTGTAGTAATAATTAACTTAATTACATCTATTTCACATCTCTTTTGCCTACAGCACCTAAAGAAAGCCAGGATTTTCTTTGCAATGGAATGTGGAACAAGGAAATTCCATACTGTGGTATTCCTCTATTTGTGCCTTGAAAGACGACAAATCCCAGTGAAAGGAGCTCCATGGATCCTAGTGGTAACTGACATCAATATAATGCACATAAACCATTCCATGATAATCATCAAATCTCTGTATTTCCTCAATTTTTTAGGAAAAAACCCAATTTTTATGTTAAACCACATAACAGACTCCTTGTGTGGAAGATGCTTTGTCTCACTGGCAGAAGGAAGGTGAGCAGCACTAGAAGGGATGCAACAGGATGATGTAAAACAATGAGTTCAGAAAGGATTATTTTTCCTTTTCTTCAGCTCTGCAATCAATCTTCTGCTACAATGCAAGCTAAATTTGAATTTCCTAGTTCATGTGTTTGGAAAATCAAGAGTTGATTAATTTCTTAGATCATGTGTTTGCTATAAGTAAAGTAATTTCCAAGTTTAGGGATTTAGGTGATAGAAGTAGAACATATAGAAAACATTAATATAGCCCAAATGTCATTGAGAACTGAGGAATAAAGTTCTTCAGCAGTTTCATTTTTGCCTGGATTGTGGGATGAGAACAGATTGTGTCTCTACTACTGATTTGTTTTTGGCCAAAACAATGATATCCTCTCCAAATTACTTGCCACTAGGAGTCAAGATCAGTATTTTCTCTCGCTGTTTTAATGAGCATTTTCTCACTGTGTGACATATTGTGATGAATCTCAGTAGAGCACTGCTAAGAGCACTTGTGACTTCAGGAGAATGGATCATTATTGACATTGTAAATACAAAAATTCATGCATATACATTGACACATAAACACACTGCTTGTTCTGCTCCTAGTTCTCAGCACAATAAGACAAGGTAGTTCTCAGCACAATAAGACATCCATGGTAAATGCTGGAAAGTGGTCAGATATTGAACAAATTCTATATTTTCTACCAGGTGAAAAAAATGCTCTACCTGGCACCCTTCTACTCAACAGACAGAATGTACCCATCTGAATTTTAACAGTGCTGAGGATGGGATCAAGTCAATTAAACAGCAAATTGATAACATGGTACTTGACTGACTCAATTAATCTTCATGGCTTTCCTGCCTGCACAGCTGCAAGGTGAGAGCAAGGCACAGGAGCAAAGCTTCAGCTGCCAGCAGAGCAGCTGAGATCAGTGGTGCAGACTTTCCCCATGTATTCAGTGGGGTCCAACTGGGACAGGTTGTTTCTTTTTCCAGGGAATATTAACTTTTGTTTTTCTGATACCTCAGGACTCCTGCTCATGTTCTAGAAGTCCCCAGAGAAAGCAAAACTTGGAGGTGGCAGTAGGTAATGTTTCCTCTGGAGGACTTTAACCTTTTTTAAAAACTCCTCACTGGATATTTCTGTTTCAGACATCCAGAATGACATCTCAGCCTTCTCCAGTTGCTGTTTGCAACCAATGAAGAAAAGACAGCAGGAATTTGATAACATGTTTTATTTCTCTATTTTAGCAAGTATTAAAGGCCATTCTTTATTCCATTGTTTAGAAATGCAACCTAAACAAGTACTTCAGACATAAAGGTCCCCATGCCAGATGCAGTGGATACCACCCAGTGTTGTGGGTAATACTTTAATTCTTTATCTCCTGTGCTAGCTTTTTTCCCGAGGACACAGGTAATTTTCTTCATAGCTGAGACATTTCTGGAACTATTGCTTATGTGGCAACATCTCTCCTCCAAGCCTTCCAAAGGCTATGTCCACAGATTAGTTAAGTTCATATGTGTGTTTTTATCCTCTCTATCTTTGTTTTTTTTTTATTATTTGAGTTTTAAGTCTTTGTGTGGTGATGCAATTAAAACTCGCACCACAGCTTAGGTCACACTGCAAAAGGAGCAAATTAATCACTAAATACTCATCTCATTACTCCCTCTGACAGGCCATTTAATAGAACTAGCAGGGAAAAAAATCCCTTTACAAGTAAGAAAGAATTAGCGAAGGAATGCATCCCAGGATTCCCTGGGAAAACCTAGAGTAAGACATTTAGATATTTTCTCTGGGGATTTAAAGATCATAATTAACTAAAGTTGTTTCAATCTGTCAGACTAACTGTATCATCAGCATTAACCCCTCTCTTCTAATTGTGACTGGACTCACAGAAGCAGATTTTTTTAATGTCTGTCACATTCCCAGGAGGATACAATTGGATCAAAATGAAGCTGACTCATGCCCTCAATGGGCTTAATTAGCAAATATAAATGCTTTTCAGCCTAGATTAAATACCTGCCTACTCTTGCCCATATATTTCAGCTTAGGACTCTGTGGAAATTCCTCTGCTGCTTTTGCATTGGCATTCCTCAACTTCCAGGCAGGAAGGTCTTTCCAAAATCTAGTATTTCTTAGCATAGTGTCAGCCTAAATAATTTGGGTGTTGATTGTGGTGTGGATAGAGCATGTGATCTCACAGGGAGGTGGATGGTTCAGTGTTTGTATGCAGAGAAACCAGCAGAAAAACCTGCAGGAGGAGAATGGACATTGGTGGCATTTTTGGCTGATACTGACAGGCCCAAAACCACTCTCTTGAAAATTAAGGCAAGGCTTTCACACAGGTGCTAATTGGTGTCCTGAAAGACTGTATCTCTGCAGGTTTGTTACATGTAAAATATGTTCATATTCAGATATTTTGGTTAAAAATGGGTTAATGCATTTCTCATGTTTTCATCAGGTTCAGAGAGGGAGGTGTTAAATAAAAGCACCAGAGCTCTCAGGAGAACTCTGTAGTAATTCCAGAGCTTCACAACCCCAATAATGAGTCTTTTGCCTCATTTTGCCTCATCTCCATCACTTTTGAGTACTCCAGTACTTTTATGTACCTCAAAACTCAACACCTATGAAGAAAATGCCTTCAGTGCCTTGTCTTTGCAGAAAAGCAGTTTAGCAGAAAGCACTCCCACATATGTGATGGGAAGTCCTAAGCTGCAGTTTATAATCTGTATTTGGAAACACATAAACAGAGCAAGCAGGGAATAAACACAGAAATAGGATTCTAATGTGCTCATTTCCTCAGCTAATTCTTTCAGAAAAGGGGGTGTTAGGTAAAAAAGTGAGGTGAGACCCAATGGGAAAACCACAGTGCAGCCTCTGTGCCTCATAAACAGTGAATTTGTCTGGGGACTATGAGGAGAATGGAGGGATGAGCTCAGCTCATGTGAAATAACTGATGAATTGAGCACAAGTTATTTGTGGCTCCTCTACAGAGCTTGATTTGTGGTAGTGATCTTTCATCCAAGCATGGATGTTACTCAGCCATGGCTGGTTAGTTCTGTAATTGACAAAATCCTCTGCTAAAAGGAATCTCTTATCTATTCTTGCTGTTCTTTATTTGTTTTGATAGATATATACACTGATTTTCTTTTGCCTGTGTTCACTTTTATTTATATAGTGTGGTCCTCTTAAGTTCTTACTGGTTCTGTTTAGCCATTGCCTTCTTTTCATGTAAATAATGTCCAATTTCAAGATTTCAGACGTTTTAAATCAGATTTTTAAAAATTATTGCTATTTTTGTAAATTCCTGGTACACTCATTTAACATTTCTTATATTCCCAGTCCTTAGTTTTCACACAGCCCTCAAAGTTACAGAATGAAGACAGACTGTTCTAATTAATTTAATTTTTTTTTACTGAAATAAGTTACCATATTTTAAACTGCTTTAATTCTGACAGAATTGATCTTGCCTTAAAGATTTTTAGTAATGCCATCTCGATGTCAAGTGTGAAGCCCTTCCCCCTTGTCCTATCACTCCAGGCCCTTATCAAAGTCCCTCTCCAGCTCTCTTGGAGCCCCTTTAGGCACTGAGAGGACTCCTGGAACCTTCTCTCCAGGCTGAACAACCACAACTCTCAGCCTTTCTTCATAGGAGAGGTACTTGGAGCATCTTCATTTCACTGCTGGTTTTGTTACCTTGAAACCAGGGGTGAGATGTTTGTGTGAAAATGGGAACCACAGGTTCAAACTCCCATCTATTAAATACAGAACTCAGCCCATTTTTGGAGTGAATTTGTTTATAAGTGGCTGAAGGAGGATGTGATAAAAATATTGTCCACTCTTTGCAAAGCAGCTCAGTTTTGGGGGAGCCTGCCTGGGAATATGTACAAGACTCTGAGTGACAAAAGGTTTCACAGCAACTGGTGTGGCCAAAATAATGCCTAATTCCTAGAAAGTGGCTGAGCCCTGGAAAGACACCCTGGTTCAGAACAGCAGGGGCTGAGAAAATAGGATTTCATTTGAAATCTCCTTCAGAAATATATTTTTCTGGAATGAGGAAGCCTGGGATTTGGAACATTTCCCAACACTGTTTCTACATTGATCTTGCAATTTCTTAGCATGTGACTCTATGAATCCTGAAGAATTTCTATTTAATCCTTCTTCCTACCACTAATGAGTGGGTCCTAAAATATGGGTTTGGTAATTTTCTTTCAGAAATACTGCAATGCACACAGATTTAATGTATATTTTCTGGTTGAATGTTGTTAGATAGGTCTGGCCAGCTACATGGAAGAGATTTTTAAGATGTTTGCATGTCAAAAAAAGAGAAGCAGGAAATGGAACAATAAAGCAACAAAACCAAACCAACAAAAAAACCCCTCCCAGATGTTAGGAATTATATAGCTTTAAACCAATATTTGTCTGCATTTAACTGGCAATATTTGCTATAAGAATGCCATTTTTCCTGTAACTTCTGCCATTAATAATTTCTTCATTGTATTCCTGAAGTGAAAACAGTCCAGACTTCATGGAGAGAACAATTGTTCTTTGTGGATGAAGGTTAAACTACCAGTACAGAATTGCTTCCTACACAATGGGAGAAGTGAAAGATTATAAAATATGTCAAGCAGACAGCCCTAAAGCTTCTTGGCTCTAAATGAATCCCTTGAATTGATACTTCAGGAGCATGGCTTGTGCTTCACAGGACTCAGTTCAGTTATAAAACAAGCAGATCCCTCTTATATATGCAGAAAGTCTGGAAAATGCAATTTTTCAAAGCATTTCTGAATAAATGATGCCACACTTGTGATACACTGAGGCTCAATGTTCATGTGGTAGTAAATACTCATCACAAAAGAGCATCCATGTTTTGGTTTGTTGGCATTTTAAAGCAGGTGGAAGGTGGAAAATCAGCAGGAAAAAAAATTCTCAGAACATCAAACTGTGATTTTTCAAGCCTAGATAGAAAAATTAAAGGACTTGCTATCATGGGCAATTAACAGGCTGACTTATTTTACTTACCAGCATTTTTATTGATGTTATTGGAGTGTCTTCTCATTTCCACTCATCATACATTGCTGGTACTTAGAAAATAGAACTGAAACCAACAAAATAAAACTCTAGGGGATTAGGCGGCTTTAAATTCCTCATAATTTGAAATGAACTCATTTTTCAAGAAACAAAAATATTTTAAAATGGGACTTAATTGAGGCTAATCTGAAGAAATTATCTGGAGATGGTGGAGTCACCAACCCTAGAGGTGTTTAAGAAAAGATTGGACATAGCAGAAGTTGAAATGGAGGTGTTTGGTTATAATTTGGACTCAGAGGTCTTTTCCAACCTAATTGATTGTATGATGCTGTAATTTCAGAGTATTTTTAAAGAATTATTTACTTATTGGCAGCCTGCTTTAATCTGGGGAAAACTGAGTCTACATATTGAGCACTAGAAGATCAAATCCCTCAATTTTTACTTCTTATATATTATCAGTGCTGATGAGTAGGTCCAGTTTTAACTGGATTCTAAAGACTGAACTTGTCCTGCAGATTTTACTGCAAAGGCAGAAGTAATTAGAAAAGCATGTGATGCACATGTTATTGAGCTCATTTTCAGAAGACTGTGGGATCCAATTTATTGGGGCGTATGTTATGTTTTCCTTAAGGTAAAACAAGGGGAAAAGTTGTAATATTTAAGAGATGGAAAAAATAAATGTTTACTAAACTAATCCCCCATCAGTTTATAGAAATTGCTGTCACTGCTTCACTTTTTCTGAGGGTGGCCATGTCTCAATAAAGCTTTGGGCCTGTCATGTATTTCCAGAACTGTGGCTCAAAGAGCAGAATGTTGCTGTGTTCTCTCTGTGGGTGCTGTGCTAACCATCATGAGGCTAAAGCTGCTAGGTAACATTGATAACTCAGAAATAACAAGAGCAATCAGCAGTGGAGACAGCCCCAGGCTGTGTGGAAGTGAAGGGTTCACCTTACCAGTCCCAGCTTTAGAGAGAAACCCAAGTCCTTCCCTCTGCAGCAATTTCTACTCCATAAATCCCAGGATGCCCAATGTAATGGAAATTTCTCAGAGCCTAAGCCACAACTGAGTGCAGAAAGCATCCTTCAAATAAAGCTGGTTCATAAAGCAGAATAATCAGACAGCTGAGAAAACATCCTGCAATACGAGTTCATAGTGTTCTAGGACTTGGTGCTATAAAAAGATCTGTACCAGTGCATCCCTTCTTCCAGATAATTGGGAGGTTATGATGCTGCAATACACTCCAAAATAGAGTTAATATATAGTACTACAATATACATTTCTTTGAAAGAGCAATTCTTGCTTGTTCACCCCTCCCTAATTTCATTTTTCCCTTTGAGCTCACCAGTATGTATTTTGTTGGAATTACAATTGTGTTTCAAAGTTTTGCAGTTGCTCAGCACTTATTACACAGGTTGCTCTTAAAAAAAAAGGCAAGACAAATAAAAAAAAACCTTATTGATCTTCAAAAGTGTTCATTAATACATAAACCAGAACTGATACTTAGAAGTGCTCATTAATACATGCATAGAAAAGATTATTTAATTCTTGTCTTTAATTACTGAACTATGTCCACACACTTCAGTCAAGCCCCTTCTCATCTAACTGCAGGAAACAGTCTCAAAATCAAACCAAGTACATATAATAGTCAAAGTATAGCCTTTATTCATAACAGAACATGCAATAAACCCAAAACTACTTCTGGCAGAGAGAGGATGATGAGAGCAGTGCTGTGTGCAGATATTTGCTGCCTTTAGCTATCACAGCAATTCATTTCTTCTAGACTGGATTGAAAACACACAATTGGCAGGCTTGGTCTGAATTTTTTTGTTCCTTGAGTCACAGCTGTGATTTCACTTTGGGTAATGAGATATAAAATTTACAGATAGGGGTATTAGATGAGGGGCATTTGCCAGTAGCTGAAACAAGGAAAGGGAATTTGCAAGCATGGCCCCTATGTTGCTGCTGCCTTTGCTCTCCAGGAGACAGCAAATTAATTTCTTTGCCTCTGCATCTGCACCATGATCTGAGCAAGGCCCCCAGCTCAGGCTCCAGTTCAAACCTCCCAAACACGTGAAGTTCTGAAACTCAGAGGACTCAAGGCTCACAGCCAAGCAGCAAAGTGGTTTGGGGTTTGTTTTGTTGTGTTTTGTTCTTTGCTTGTGGATCTCCATCTCCTTCCCAGAGGGGCTGCCCAGCTGCCTGCTGAAAGGCTGGGTAGGACCTGGGAATGCTCAGCCTGGGCTCTGGACAGGGCAGTGTGGCCCCTCTGCATCCTGTGGAGAATGCACAGGAGCACCTGCAGCTGCTTTGGGGAATGTGCTGATCTCTCTGGCTTATCCCCTTAAAGGAGGCACAGAGATGGGATCTGCTTTTTCTGCTGTGCTCTCTGTGATGTGCCTGCTACATCTGCTTATTTACACAGAGCCTGGCAGAGGGAAGGTTTAATTGTAACTCTGGGCTTTGTGTTTCTGAATGATAACCACCTCAGTTTTATGGGCACAGCAGTTGCTTGAATCCCTTGTACATCTTTTTAGGTAGGGAGTAAGAGATAAATAATTTTGGAAATACACAGTTGGAAATTATTTCTTCTTATTTACACAGGAATGGAGTTTTCTGCAGGGAGCATAGGTCTTACTTTTTAGTTTCTCTTAATCTTTAATTTCTCTTTCCTTCACCCTCCTCAGGAACTTTGGAACTATTTTGGGGTACCCCTGGTATCATTAAAGAAGGTGTCCACAGCCCAGCTGAGTGATGAACTGCCCATCACTTGTGATTTGCTTTCTCTCTTCAATGGCAATAGAAAATACAAATGAAAAAACAATCAGGTATGAAAGAACTGATAAGCAGATAAATAAATTTTACTTATTCCAGATTCAAAGTGAACTGCAAAGATAACTCATATGAGCTCATGTGTGAGGATCAGAAGAGTTTGGGAAAGCTGTTCTTTGCCTTAATACATGAAACTCAACCAAAATAACAATTAAGCTTCAGCTGCAGTAAGACCAGTGAGTTCTGTGGTATCCAGTGGTGACATGGATACCACAGGTGATTGGGGTCTCCTGAGATGTTCAGACTCACCTGCAGCTCTTTGCAACCATCTCCATTTAGTGTTATTGAGGTACTTGATGGAACTTGTGTGAGAACATGAACATTCACACAGTTAATGCGTAATTAAATAGTGCATTCTCACAACTGCTGACTGCAGATCCCATAAATAAATTCAGGATTTTAAGAAATTGTTTTCCATAATGAATACATGATAGCAGCAACAACCCAAAAGAATAAGGATCTTTAGGGTTTTTGCCTAGTCCTAAGGCAACATCTCTGTGTTAAGCTGAGGGGTTTCTAAGACTGAGGATTTGCTTCCTGAGGTTTTACTAAAACTGCCAAATGGAAGAAGGATCTCTGGTAATAACTGGTACCTCAGCTTTTAAACACAGTCCAAGAAATTCCAGATCAGTGTCTTCATCTTTCCTTCTAACAGAGAGCAGCCAACCACTCAGCCCTTTGCAGCCAGGAGCTGATTGCTCTGATAATCAGCCACTGTTGGGGACTGGCAGGACCCATTTCTAGAGAGGCCAAACTCTTGGCATCCCGTGGTTTGGACCTGCCTGGAATGTCAGAAAATCACGCAGTAATTTATCTATGGAGCTGCTGCCTGATCTCCCCTGTGCCCCAGGAGAGCAGGCAAGGGTGGGAGGGTGGCAAACACACAGGGAAAGGGATGTGCACAGCACCTCCAAGCCAGCCAGGGACAGGGCTGTGACTCAGTCTGATCACTGAGCTTGTTCCAAGCCACCAAATCAGTTCATCAGGAAACACTGGCTGAAAATACTGACTGAGCTAAGGACCCAAACTCACAAAGGCTTCTCATTCCACACCACAGCTGCAAGTTGGACAGCAGCTCAGGGCTTGGACCTGTGGTACAGCAACACTTGGATAACTCAGTGTTTTGTCACCAAATTTTTAGTAATTGTAAAGAAGAAATGTTTCTCTCCACTTTGTCCTCGGTGGAATAAGGGACACTGAGGATAACTGGGTTGCTAAGGTTAATTATATTTTATATGTTTTTACTGAAGGCAATTAAATTTGGCATCACCTAGAGGAAAAAAGAAAGGACAACAATCAGACAAGGAGTGTAGCTAAGAATATTCAGCTTTTTATTCTGCATATTGAAAGCTCAGTGATTTCTGTGAGAAATCACATTTCTCTGTGACCCAAATAAAATCAAATCAGGTTATCTTCTATTGTTGAATAATTCTCACAAGGATAAAGGAGGAGAGAATTCAGGATAGCAGGGGTTTTTTTCTGTATTACAATTTCTGACATCACTTTTTTCCTAATACATTCAATAAGTATAAATATTGAAATATGATCTATAAGAAGAGGTGTAGCTTATTTAAAAGAGCTGAGGAAATGTAATTTTCTTTAAATTTAAATAATTGAACAATGTCTTTTGCCATGAGTGAAAGCAGAGAAAAGATGCACACAGCCATCTCCACTGTACTAAAGAGTTAACACTGTCAAAGTTAATTCTGTGCTTTTCAGATGGCAGGGATGTAAAGCCAGAGCTGGAAAGGACAGATAATTTTTATGCCAAATTAAGGATGACTCTAAAACCTAGTGACCTTTAAATGGGATGTGGAAATCAAGGATAATTGAGTGGCATGTCTGCTAATTATTTAAAGGAATTAATAATTCAGAAAGAGAGAACTTGATCTGACCTGGTCTACAACTGGAGGGGCACATAGATGATTTTGAGGATCCATCATCTGCCTCCTGACCTCTACTTGAGGTATTCTAAATTCAGTCTAAGATATATGGGATAAATTAGAGTACTGGAAATTATGGAAAAGATCAGCCTGTAATTCTTGTTCCTGTTAGGCAGAGGATCTCAGAGCTGCCACTGAACCAGCAGGTATCAAGTACCTGGGGATGGGGAAGATACTGCTGCAGATATGGGTTGGATTTATCCTCAACAGAGAACTCTGGGGCAGCTGGATATCTCTGGGATGCATCCTGGGAGTGCCCATCATCTCCCTGTTAACACTGATCCAGATTTCTGCCCACAGGGAGGTGCAAACATGAGGAGGAGTCAGGGCTCTGTCGAGGGACAGAGATTTGTCTGAGCAGGTATTTATCTTGGTTGTATCTATCCTACATCTGAGCTTGACATCCAAGGCTCCTCTTACCAGCAGTACTGTGGAGGAGGCTCTCTGTGCACAATTAACAGAGTCTCAAGGGAGATGTGGAAATCTTTTAGATTAATTAATCAAAACAAGTGCTAATTTATCTCTACAGGTGCAAAAGAACACCCTTGATCTGATCAGTGTTTTGAAGATATGGAACTGTGGGTGAGATTAGTTCTGTAGAAATCACAGATACCATGTAAGGACCTTGATAACATGAACAGAGATCTGCCTGGGATGTGCTGGAGAAACTCTGCAGACTACAGAAAAAATTAACTCTTTCTTGACGTTTTCATTTCAAACAGAGGATTTTGCTTTTATCTGTTAGTGGGGGGGTTGGGATAAAATGGTTTGGGAATGTCAAAGCAAGTCAAGTCTGTGCTTTAATTAACCTTGAATAATGTGTTATGCTTGCTTCCTTTCCACTCTTCTTCATGATCTGAGTATCCTTGGGAAAAGGCAGCCAAAACGTGGCACATGCATAACAACAGTCATGAACTTCACAACTTTTGATGCCAATGATATTTAACATGTATGAAAAGCTGGGAGATCATTTTTTGTATTGGGATACTCCTTGGAAAAAAAAAAGACTTTTCAGCAGCAGCTTTGAAGATGTATACCAAATATGGTGAATTATCTGGGCTGAAGAGTGGAATCACTATGAGATATTTAAGATAAATAATGTTGGTATTTTCTGCAAAGCTCTGCCCCATGTTTTGTATCCATGTCCTTTGATGTTAATTTGGTGGGATTCAGCTACAGATGAAAGATTCCCAGCGTTGGAGCCTCCTCATAGGTGCCTGTGTGTGATCTGTGTATCCAAGCACAGGAGAGGGCAGAGGAATTTAGGGAAGCATTTTCAACACTGTGGATGATTCCAGCTGGCCATCTGAACACTTCACAGACACATTGTCTGTACTGAGAAATGGAAATGGGCTGGAATGAGAGTTTAGACACTGAGATCACAAACATTTCGACACCTAATTTTGACTGTCTTCATCTGGAAGTGGGACTGCATCCATCATGTACATATTTACCTTCTGGAAACTCAGTCAGCATAGTTTGTTGTCCTTAAAAACACACATGAAAGGGATGAGAAGGAATGCTTATAATCTCTGTGAGGAGGGGACATATGTAATTAATATTTACAAACACACAAAATATGTTGCAGCAAGTTTTATGAGTATAAAACTACCCCCAGGTCAGACAGATGTGAAACAAAATCTGAAGAATGAAGAACCTGTGTGTCTCAACAGAGTTTTTCATGCCTGTTAACATGGTGGGTGTCCTTGGGGGGCCACCTGGACCAAGCTGTGCCCTCCAGGGAGGTGTTGGGGTGCAGAAAAGTGAAAGGGCCTGAAGCAGAGTGCAAAGCCCAGTCCTGCAATTGGATCCCTCACCCAAAGCACACAAAATCAATATGCACCCTGTGCAGAGGAGTTACAAGTCTCTTTCATCTTATACCAGCAAACCTTTCTCTGTCTAAAAGCAAAGGAACACACAGCACCAAAGAGCTCTAATGAATAACTGCAGAGTGTGGATCTGTGTTTTGTTATCAGCTGCTGTCACAGAGGACTGCATTTTTTTTCTCTATTACCAAGGCCCAGGATTCATATTTCTGTTTCAAGTTTCTTTTATCTTAAAGCTTCCAAGTAGATATATTCAATTCATAAATTCATTTAGAAAAGACTTTTGTTGTCTCAACCTTCAGTAACAGTACATGTTATTTGTTCAGCAGGAACAAATAGTTCTTGTAGACTGAAATTCAGTAACTCACCTTAAGGACTTTACAGAAAAATATTGAAAGTTAGATTGTGTGACCTGAGGTGGGATTGGACTGCTCAGATACAGTATTTTTTTGGCATTTAAATCTTTGTCCCAAAGATATCTCCAAAACTCCTGTCCCCTGGAGTTTGCTAAATCCCTGGGATATGGAGCTTAAGTGTGATTTCAGCCATTCCATATCAACCATCAACAATTCCTCTTTTTTGAAGGACTGAAGCTCATATTCTTGGGTTGGATGAGGCAGACAAGTTTTATTGCCCATTTTTGGAAAATGCTGCTTGTGAGAGCTGTGCTAACTTCATTACTGTGGGAATGATCTCTAAATTGGGATCTTACATTTTGCAAATATTTTTTCTTATCCATAGCAGAGGAAGAGAACCATTTACCCCTTTCCCCTATTAAAGACAGTCATCAAAACCAACAGCTGAATTGTGCACTTCAGCTTCCCCTGCTCATCACTCTCAAATTTCCTTTACCTCCCTTCCCACTTGTTTCTTTTCTTTTTTCAGTTTTGCTTGGACATTAAGTGCATTGATATTAAAACCATTATTGTGAGATGGATTTAATGCCCTGAAAGTGGTTTCTACTCTTTATTAAAGATCTTTGTTTTCTCCTCCAAAGAAATGCTGAGCTACAAGCTTAGCATTGTCTGTTTGGGGAGATTTTCTTTTTGCCCAGGCAATCAGAAGAAAAATGTTCCCTCATTTCTCCTGGCCTCTCCTGGATAGTTTCAAAACATGGAACATCACTGGGACTCAAAAGTTATGTTGTGAAATTTGGAATTTTTTCACCCTGGGGAAAGGCCCTAAAACAATGACATCATGATATATTAAGAGGCATAACATGTTTTTAAAGGCCATGGGTACATGTTTTCCATTTGAATTTCCTCTGCCTGGCCCTTCATGTCCACCCAGAGAGAATTACACCACACAGTGCAACAATAAATGAAATTCTTGTCAGAAAAATATTGGTTATTGCAGTGAATTTCACTGAATGCAAAGCACAAAATCTCTCTGACTTTAGGGCACATTTATAGGGCTTGAGAAAGAATCTACTGATTAGTTCATTGCAGCAGAGTTACTGAAAGGTTATGATTTATTTACTAATTTGAATTTTAGGTATCAGTGAACAAAAATAATTTAAAAAAAGTTATTCTGAATGTAGATGTGTTTGAGCAACTTCAGAAGGAGCAATGGCTGAGGAAGGCAGTCCTTAACTTCATTTTGCAAGTAGCAAAATGAGTTCTAATATTAAAATTGTCATAATGATAATTAACATGATAAAATGTTTTAATGAAGGGGGAAAAAATGAATAGCTGTGCACCAAAATGCTGCTGCAACAAGATGGATATTGCTGATGTTGTCAAGGATTTGTTTTATAATGGTGATCTGTGTCTCTTCTTTCATTAGCATAAAATAGTGGTTTAAAATGAAAAATGTTCTCCAGTAGATGTTCTTTCATATAAGACAGGATCAAGATAAAAAGAATAAATCTAATTTTGATCTAAATTCTTGAAGCAGGCTGAAAAGGGGATGACTGGTGTACTTAAATCCCAAGAAAAAGCTTTAATAAAACTGTTTCAATAATGTACCTCCTGAAGTCTTTCTATGTGACACTGGTATTTGAATTTCCTCTCTTTCTCTGTTGATCTATTATGTGAAAAGAGTATTTTTTCTGCACTGCTTCTCCATATAGTTTACAAATTTATTGAAGCAGAATCTTCTTTCACCACGTAAATTAAATTTTTAAGATAACAGGATTAATAAGTGCAATTATGTGCACACACTCAGCTTTGTAACAGTAATATTTTTGAAATGTGATCTTCCCTGGCTGGGGGGAAATCACCTTCACATTATCTGAATGTTCAAATTATTCGTGGGAAAAATTCCTACCAAAAAAAATTAACAGCATTGGTGGCTTCTTGGGCCAGAAGAGCTGTGAGACCTTGAAATAAGAATGCAAATCAGACCAAACAGGACCCAAATCAGGCAGGGATCTAAATAAATATAGCTTGTGCTCCACTTAAAGTAAATGAAGGACAACAGGGTGCAAATCCACCTTCCCAGACCAGATGTTTATAAAAGCTCTCAAAAAATTCCTGGGTCTCTGTTTTGGAAGGGAAAACCCTTGAGGGACAAATTCAAATGTAAACAATGTGGATTATGCCTTTTGGTCAGGTGGGTGCTGTTCCAAATGCAGGTCTGGTGTCAGCAAAGCAAAGGCTGTTTTGAATCTGGGATCATCCCCCTTCCTCCCTCATCCATGGCATAACAGAAAAAATTCATTATTTTTTCTGTTATTTTTACTCTCATGGCTTGGATCAGACCTTCTTTGGACTCAGCTTGTCTCAAGGCAGCTCTGATCCTTACATTGAGACACGATTTTAGAGCTTTTAAATATAAAGCCTGTGAAAAATGGTGGATAAGGGTTGAACAGATAAACCACCTGCTGAAAGATAAAGACACAATCTTTGCTAGAAGAACACCAAAAATAAACCTCGTACTTCAAATTAGTCACAAAAAGTTTAGATAAATTTAGACAGAAATAGATTTTTGCAATAATAATTATAAAAAATGTATCTTCTGGAGCTGAGACTTTACCATGTGTACTGAAAAGAGATTTGTCATTCCTTCATAAGAATTAAAAGCATCCCTGAAGTTCAGCAGAAACAATTGAAAGTTTGAACTAAATCAAAAAGTTAGAAACAGTCATAAACGACTGCAATTGAATAATACATTTAAATTAAGATGGAACAATTCATAAATGTGTTTGGATAAAAAAAAGATTGAAAATTTGCTGCTAAAAAAAGACAATATATTAATCAAAACAAAAAGTAAAAAGACCTACAGTAGCAGACTAGAGAACATGATCTGGAGGCAATAATGAGAAGGATACATCCAGGTCACAATATTAATCTAGATAATGGAGAATTAAAAAAGTTAAAAGAGGAACCTTGAATGTGAGCTATACTTAATTCAAAACCATTGGAGCAAGTGAAGTGCATGGGTAATGTAGCAGTAATGATGTCTGGAATGGGCAGAGACACTAATTGCAGTATTCTTTGCTAATTAAAGAACCTATAATTATAGCAAAAGGATTTTGAAAACGATCTTGTTACAACACTAAGACAATGTCATGTAAATTATTCCTTTGTGTACACAAAGGTGGAATTCCACTTCCCCATGAACCAGTCATGGATGGCCTTCACTAACGAAATAAACAGAGTATGAGCTGGTGCTCAAATGCCTTTATAAAGAGAAAGTCAGGAACGGATTTTGTCCCTTCTCCCTTTCTTCATGGTCACTACATCACTTGAGCTGAAAGAACAACTCAGCTGGTCCCAACTCACAGATACAGACCTGCAGCTTTCCCCCTTCTATGTGTAGCTCCCATTTGTACCCGAATTGATGTAGAGGAAGGTTTAGGAACTCATAACAGACCTTGAAAATTTTCATTCATTTTCTTAATGTTTCTTCCTCAAGCCCCTTTTCTTCAGAGAGGAATCCATGTCTCCATTTCCCACTGCTTCCTTCTATGTTGCTGCAATTAAATCAGCATGATGTACTTTTGTTAATAATATCATCATCCAGAAAAGCAAAGTTTGGGAAAAACAAAGTTTCCTTTCTTCCTTCCACTGGAGTCTCTGTGCTCAGCTCAGTCTGTTGAATCAATGTGATTGATGTGGGATATGCTCACAACTCTTTTAATTAGTTGATGAAGCCCAGATGACGTAAAGGTCACTTGTGGGACATAGCATTAATGTCACTCTCTTCCTTGGAGTGAGTGACAAACAATTATCTCCATGCTAGGATTTAATTGGATTGATATCCAGCGTTCCAGCACTGGCAGCTGCCCCCAGGATGAATATTTTTGATATATGCAATTACATGCCATCATGAGATTGTTGGCGATTAATGTCAGCCCTTCAGAACTGTCACCCAGGAAAGGAAATAAAGGCAGACGTTCCTGCTCAGGCCTGAGAAGATAATGACGACCCTGGAGCCTTCAGTGTGGCTTTCTGATAAAAGCACAGTTCCTTGAGCTACCTCAGGGCAGTGGTGGTGTGGATTGAAAGGCAGCCTGTATTATCAGGTGACTGTTTGTTATATCAGTAATCTCGGCGGGAAACACCTCGCTCTTCTGGAAAAAGGTGTCGGAGGAGCTAGAGAGAAGTAAATGAGAACTTAATTGAACACATGAGAGTCACTTATGAGCTTAGCAATGAAGGAAAAACAATGGCATCCAGCAAGAGAAATGCCTCTTGTCTCCAGAGTTCGAGCAAGACAGATGAGAGCAGTGGTGGGTATCGTTAACTAACGATGTGCAACCACGGTGCAGTGAGCAGTTGATTACCCTGGCTGGGAATGTAATCCCTGTCACAGATAATCAGTGTCACTCTTCTAAAGGAATCAGTCTGGAGGCTTAATTTCAGAAAAAAATTCCATAATCTCCCTGGAAGGGGTATCCCTTTTTTTGCCCACGTGATCTTCACAGGTCAGGCTTGTTTGGTTAAAACTTCTGCTGGCTTGAGAACTACAGTTTGTGTTTTGCTTCAGTTCCTGGCACTCATTGAATGCAGGTTCTCACTTTGCTGGGGCTGGAAAGACAGAATTCACCCCAATAAAGTGGTGTGAGCACAACTTCCAGCTGTCCTGTGGTCCCACATCTTTGTCCTCTTTCCCCTCCTCTCTGGGACCCAGGTACAAGAGCAGATCCCAGCCAAGCCTCGTGCAGATTCAGGAAAACTTCTGTAGTCCTCTGGATTAAATTTACTGCTGGCATTGCTATTTTCTCCTCCTCCAGAGAACAGGTGGAAGTAGTCCATGAATCAGATTTGGTATTCCAGTTACCAAACAGACACAGAGTGTTAAAGTCTGTTATTACCCTGTTTCACATTTCCACTTCAGTCCTTTGTGTTCATGCAACTCTTCATTCTTTCTTTCCATAATTTAAATATATGGAACTCCTTGTGTTTTTCTCTGTGTTCTGCAACCTGCCATTTATTCTTAAGGCTCTTCTCTGTTTTATCTCAGTTTTTCAGTATTTTTTTCAGATGTTGAATGAAAATTGGAAACCAGAATTCTAGAAAATTTCTTGCCAATAGAAGCAGAGGTCATGTCTCTCTTTCTTCTCAATTGGCCATTTTTTATAAAACCAAACCCATTTGATTACTGGGAATTCATTTTTATCTGGTGATTTGAATTATTTTTAATATGATTTACTTATTTTGGAATTAAATTTGCTAAGTTACTTATCCTATAACAATAGCTAACAACCCCAAAAGAGGTTGATACAACAGATGGGCAAGAACTGGTATATTTGGAAACAAATGAAATATCAACCCCTATGAACAAATATCAACCTCCTTTTCACACTTGCCTTATGAAATGTGAGGGGTAATCAATTTTCTGTATTTTAAAATATATTTANTTGGTGAACTTTTTTCCAATGTTAATTATTTTACCTTTCTTTACTTTTTATATTAATTGAACCCTTTGTCTGCTGCTCCATTATTTTGCCCAAGATCAGTATCAGACTACCAAGAAAATAATTACCTGCGTCATTTATCCTTTTTAAAACTGTTGGTAATTTGAATCCTTTCTTGTCTACATCTCCATCCTCATGGCAAGAAAAAGATTTATCTTCTATAAATATTATGGTCACATTATATAATGTCAGAGTGACAGTGAAGAGCTTGCCACTACAAGAATAGATGGACAAAGTTACATTGAAAAAAGAGATATATTTTTAATTAGAGCAAGCCCTGTACCTTTTACAAAAGGGGAACAAAGCAAACTGTGCACATTCCACACCACCAGTTTCTGTTACATCAAGTACAGTCATGAAGAAAACACCAATTTTTTAGAAACACTCAAGAAATTTCAAGATTTCTGTCTTGCTGAGATGTCCAATGAATCATTGTACAAGACAAACTATGAGCAAGTGAAGATTCAGGTGATGAAAAGCCCTAACAACCAACCAATTAGACTGGATTGTTGCCCAATTAAAGTTTTGAATTCTTAAAATTGTAAATGCATTTTAAAAGAGACAAATGCCATTTGTGCACCCTATTCAGATGAAAAAAAAAATACCCCAAACCCTGACAAACAAAGCTTTTCAAAGAAAATTATGATGAGGCCAACACAAATCAAACTCACCAGGAGTAAACTCACTCATGTCAGTGAGAACTCTGAGCTGGGGAGCATGATATAAATACACCTCATCGATTTTTCCCAATCTAATTAATTATCATTTTTTGTGGCACAATCCTATTTTTATGGGGTGCCATAACAGCTGGTGCTGTCTCTCTTCTTGAGCTTCTTGAAGGGACCAGCTCTCCAGGACAAGATTTGTCACATCTGAGTATGGGAAATGAGGAACTAAATGACCTAAATCTCTGAAATACCTGAGGCTGATGAAGGTGTTGAGGGTATAATCTGATATGCTGTAGAGAGACAATGACTTTCAGTGCCATATAACTCACTTTTATTTCTTTATGTGTAAGAAGTCAAGGACAGTCACATTTTCAAAGTGATTAAAAACTTTACACCGTAACTCCTAGGAATTAGCATACCTAAACCATGTAACAGATGTCCTGGTAATATTCCAGATGTCATTTAATCTTCAACACATCTATTTAGGATTCTGTGTCCACAGTATTAGAGAAAGATATCTAATAGTCTGTGATAAAAATACACAAAACTTACAAAACAAACACTTTCACTGTCATCTGAAACTACAGTGCAACTCAGATTCTTATTTCTAAAGAAAAGACAGCACTTTAAATTTAAAACTATTTCACATTTGTTGCTGTTGTTGTTGCTTTTTGTTTGCTTTATTTGCTTTATTTGCTTTTTAGAACGAGATCGACACAGCAAATGCAGGAAAGATAATCCACAGTTAAAAATCTCATTATTTATTAATTATACTTGCAAAGATGTTCAGAGATGTTAATTATACTTGCAAAGATATACAGAGTGGCCAAGCAATTTGGCTGCACAATTATTTCTTTCTGGAGTCAGCATAGCTGGCCCATAAATGTGCAGCATTTTGGTTTCCACTCTTAGCCCCACATTACTGGGGAAATACATCACTATGTAAACAACACTGTGGAATTAGTTTGACTGAAATCCACCAATTTTTTACCTCGAGATATATGTACCCCACTGCCAAGGATATCAGTGGGAAAACTGTACATTTACATTTGGAAACAAGAAAAATGCCCTGTGTTTTCCTTGTAGCTGAAGAAATTTCAAGGTTTCAGAGATTGTTTCTGTATATATGTTCAGCTTAGCTTCCCAAAAGTTATTTGCAATAAGGTTTTGTTCTTATGAGTAAGATGAGAAGTGAGAGAATCCCAGTACTTCCCAGAAAATGCAGATATTCAAACAGATCTCCCTGGCCTGTTCCATCAAAGAACCTACCAACAATGACATCTGTGTGTATCTGGTACCTGGCTTTCCTTGAATATTTATACTGAGACAAGATGTTCCCATCCAATTTTAGATATTGGAAAAAAAAAATAAATCCATCCCTCAAGGGGAACAGAAAGAATTATCAGCTCAGGTTGTGTAATTACACATAATTGCTTTGACTCCAAGTGAGGTACATTGATCCACACTGGCTCCAGACCTATCCACCAATATTTATATTAGCTTGTCTAACGCAGAGCCTGAAGATATTTTTGTTCCATTTGTCATTAGTTCAAGGTGTTGGCATGAATTTTAACACTTATTAAAATCAGGTATCAATAATGACAGAGCAAGCAGTAGCAGAGCAGTCAGGAGAAGTTTCTTGTCCAGGTGGGAAAAACAGAACACAGTGATTATGTCACTCAAATTAGCTCTTCTTAGCCAGTGTTTTGCATATTCTTGACAATATAATGACATTTCTCTTGACAATGCACATCTAAGGCTTTCTGGCATCTTTCTGTTGCACATCTTCCACTCACTGCTCACTTATTTCTCATAATTTGCTTTCAAAGTGTGCATGCAAGAGAGAAGTATGAACTCTTCAAATCCCTAAAATCTTTAGTAACCAACATAAAATATGAGGCAAAAGACAACTTCTATATACCTGCAGACTAAACTGAAACCTAGGAAAGAGTTCTTCATGTATTTCATGTATTCTTCATATACCTGTTAGCTGTTCCTTGCTTTCTGCTTCAATTGTTCTTGGGTTGGTTCCACATCTTCCTCTCCTGAGCCACTGCAAAGGAACAGCAGGAACATTTCCTCCTCAAAAAAACCCCCCACCTGATGAAAAACTAATGCTAGATGATTTATTTATCCAAAATAGACAGTAGCTCATGCTAGAATATGGGTGGGTTTTCTCCCAGGAAAATGTTTTAAAATCTCTTAGATATCTGTGACACAGATAAATAATGTGAATTATGACACAAAGGTCATGAAACTGAGAAGCTGTTTTCCTAATTGACAATGTCTGAAGAAGGAGGGTGAGGCTGAGTGGGTGTGTGGCAGCTGACCAAAGCTAACACCATCCATGTAGAGGATGAAAAGCTGTTAAATTCTTCTGGGAACATCATTTAGCTAAATTTTGTAGCTAAATTTTGCTAAATGTAAACAGTGGTCCAAGTAGGATCTGTAAATTAAAATGTCTGTGTAAAACAGGCTTGACTGAGAAGGAACTATTTAGATTAATGGCCATTACCAAGAAAGCTTGTTAGTGTTTCTAATTTTGCAATATCTATTAATCAGAGATGACTGTTTTCTGAGCTACCACAAGCACAATTCCATGCAAATTAGTTTAATTAAAAATTAATTAATCAGCTTGTTCCTTTTTTTTCTCTTTTGTTTCCTTTTTTTTTTTTTTTTTAGTCAAAGCTAGACAAAAACCTCCTTGCTTGTGGTCAGAATGCATCAGTGGTGATAGCACAAATTCTCTGATCCAAAAATGAGAGCAGGAATCTGGATGTCTTTGACCTCTGTGGTACAAACAGAAATAATAACAGCATAAAATGACAAAGCAAACTAACTTTAAATTTGTATTGAACATTAAAAAAAAAAAAGGTACAGTTTAATCCTAAATAAATGTATTTACTGAGCATCTCTAAGGACAATAAGATTGCTATCCTCAAGTGTTATCCCCAGAAGAGATTCCTAATCCCCACAGATGATTTGGGGAGGCTATTTTCAAATACATCTCCTACAGATATAGTCACTAAATACACCTATACTGGTAAATAAAGAGTGGCTCAAGGAATGACAAATAATTGTCCAGACTGTTCAGTTCTCAGTTCACATCCTATTTATGGCCAGTAGCAACCAGCAGACAACATTTGCAGAGGGTGTGAGTGGCAGCAAATACTAAAAACTATTCAAAACAGGCAATTTGGACACAGTCATCCCATCTGGGGAGGGAGGAGGGCAGACTGAAGCATGTGGATGTGAATTATTTCATGCTTTTTGGCTCCTGGGTTAAAAACCAAGGCTTGATTGGTTTTACTTGTTCTGGAGTTTTTATTTATTTGCTTGATCTTGTTTCTTTTTGTGTTTTCTGCCAGATTTTTGCAGTGCCTGTTTCAGTAGCCCAAGGTTACTTCATGGAACTTTTCTGAAAGCACAGCTGTGTCTAAAAGACATTTTCCTGTCCCAGTGGGCAGCTGCTGGAGTGACTTGGTTGTGCTCTGACATGGCAAAGCTTTGCTTGCAGAACTTTTTGAATATAGATGTGGCAGTTGGAGTTCTGATTAGGTTCTGGCAGTTATTGAAAAACAGAGTACAGTGAACACTCCTAAAGAGTTTGTAGAGTAGATAAAGGGTGATTATGCTATTGTTCCATAAAGCAATTACACTGCAAAACACTGACACAGTCCTTCTCTAGGCAGACAAGGGTAAATTGTCATGGTTTATTGTGTGCTCATTCAGAGAGAACAACTGCAGGGCCATAATTAAATCTGGCAACCTGGAAATTTTGGAGGATCAAAGATGTTTGGAAAAAGGAGGATGGCTTATACTCCATGGAATTTTATTGCAGGACAATCTCCTGTGCTGTAAAATGTGAAGATCATTATGGTGTAGCTGTTCTCTGCTTTTCACCAATACAGGAAATATCCAGAACAAAATGTGAGAATTTCAGAGGCAATGATGTCTGTCAGAGACAAATGCCTAAAAAAAAAAAAGAAAAGAAAAAAGAAAGCAAAGTAGCTGAACATATAAAATGTAAAGTGATGGAATAATAATCTCTGTGAAGAATCTTAGTCTTGATGAAATTCAATAAAAGGAAGCATGGAAAATTCTGGATGTGGCTTCGATCAAAGAAGGGAACTGAAGCTAAATTCAATTAGGATAGACCTGATCTAACATGACTTCTGAACTTTCAGACAGAGAATTAATCTTGTACTCTTATTCCTGATCATGGCATTTATCTAATATACTTAACTATTTAATCCTATATATACAGTGTCCTGTACCAGATCAGACTATTTGAACTATTTTATATTATATAATGTTTTATAAAATATTAAAATCATATTCTAAATTTCTGACTTTCTGAAACACTGAGTAGAGAAGAGAGATCTGCCCTTTGCTCCAGGGGGTCTACAACTGAGGGGAACTGATTTATGTTTTCCACACCCACTGCAGGTTCTTTCTTCATGGCAGGAGATTCCAAATTCCAAAGGAATTACACAACTGAAGTACAAGATCCCTTTGTAACACACAAATTTCTGCTGTATTTCCAGACTTCTTTGCAAGTACTTTATCAGTGTAGAGGAGGAAATTAATTCCAGTATTTTCTATATCAAATATGACAAGTGCTAATAAGCTTGTCTGTTCACAACATTTTAGATTGCTTAGAAGTAGATTTTATTTAGAGAACATACCAAACAGACACTTTGCTGGGAAAATGATTTGTAGGAACAGATGGTGGGATGGTTTTTGTTGCTTCTTCCCCTCCTTTCAGGCTCTGTATTGAGCATGACAGACATTTCAAGGCCAAAACTCCAAAGGTTTCACAAGCTTATATGAAATATTAGCATGATATATAATTAAGTGGGACCCAAATTTTCTCTCACTGCCCTGACTCCTCTTGCCACCTGTTCTGGAAGGTGGCCAGTGAAACAGCAGCAGTAGAAATAAATCCCTGTATCAAGTGATGTTGTTTTTCTGTGTGCATCTTGTGGAGTTTTCAGAGCAGATTTGGGCAGGTGCTGCTTCCCCATTAACTTCTGGGCTGAATTCCACAACAAAATAACTGCAGGAGTGATTTCCTCCCTGCCCACACTGCCACTGCTTTTGGCTGAATACCTTTGGTGGGAGATGCACCTGCCTTGGCCAGATTTGAACCTGCCTTGGCCAGATTTGAACCTGCCTTGGCCTTGCAGTGACTTTTGGACCATCTCCATCTGCAGGGACACCTCAGCATCAGTGGGGCTGTACCAGGGCTCCTGCATCCACAAGGCTTTTGGAAATGACTTCCTGAGCCCTAAGGAACACCACTGGGGATAAAAGGTTTTATCAGGGGGGGATTTGCTTTCCTCCTCTCCCCACAGCCCCCCCCAGAACACTGATGTCAGAAAAAGGCTGGGTTTCATCTGCCTATTGCAGATTTGTGTTTCCTGTAACTCTCATACAGCATTTCTTTTCCATATCTACTGATGTAATCTATTCCATTATCTAAATCTCTCCTTCTGTAGAGCCTGTAACAGTAAATAAACTTTGTGGGTTTGCCTAATCTGAATTGGATCTGTCACATCTGGAGAACCAGTTTACTGCAGTTTTGAAGAGCTTATTTTTTGTCTTTGGAGATGCACAAAGTAATAGAAAAATGTGTGTGAATGGTGAATGGCAAAATGCCCTGTCTGATTAAAACAGACCCACTGCATGGAAATTGCCCTGGCAAAACAGAGTCAGAAGGTTCAAAATTCAGTGGAACTGGGGAATATAAAATCTCTTAGCACTCTATAATGCAGTGGAAAGCAATCAGTCTTTGTCAATACAGAAACACTCTTTTAAGTAACTGGAATATTCAAAGGAAGGAGCATCTTTGTTCCTTTTTTTTTTATTAAAAGAAGAAACAACTAAGTGGGAATTCATACTAATCATTATCTTCTTGCCAAATAGTGTGCCTTAACTGGAAATATGCAGAAATATATAGAAGATGACAGAATATAAAAGAGTAATGAGGAGACTTATACAAGTGGATATAAGCTAGGAAAAAAAAAGAAGTTCTATTTTTTTCCTCCATATCTTTTTAATTTCTTCTTTGTCCAGTGTTAACTTCTATTTTCCATCTTGCCTTTTCAGAAACTGTTTGAATTGTTAAAGGTCAGATTACTATAGACTAAAACTTTGTATTTTACAACTAATTGTACTTGTGTTTTTTGTTTTTCTGGCTGGTGAGCTTTTCTGTCATTTCTCATTCCATTGAGTTAGTTTCTTTGCTAGCTCTGTTTTTATTTTTTTGCTTTTCGGGATTAAAATTTCCCTCTGGTTGGTGCCTGCTCTTATCTCAGTAGTCTACAGATTCCCCATGCTGTGGCCAGGAAGGCTGTGAAAGAATGGGTGGATAACATGATTTTACAAGAAATATTTCAAAAGAGAGTTATGTTGACTCCCTGAGAGCCTGATCCATCCCACTGCTTTTTTGTCAGCAAGAATTTCTCTGTAGGTCTCAATTAGCTTTAGATCACAGCCCACATCCCTGCAATGATTTCCAAAATCATGAGGATAAATAGATGTAAGCTGTTCATGACAGTTTAAAAAGTCATTTCATATATGCAAAATAAAAGTAGGGAACAAATTAAGACCAAACCAAACCCTGCTATGTAATAGTGGAAGCATTCAGCTCTTTTGGTTTTCAAAATACTGTGTGCATATTGGCTTCTTCTTTAAAAATGCCCACCTGAAATAGCAAAATTGTGCTCGTGTTCTTTAGAGTGGCTGAGAGGGGAAATGGCTCCTGGTGAGGCAGTGTAAGAGCAGAGACAAAGAGCCTGAAATCCCCAATCCTGATTTGCCTGGTTCCTTTCAACCCTACTGCTTCAGCAAGTGATTTTCAGCATTCAATTCGGATTACAAAGGAAGCACTTTAGGCACAAATCAGTAATTTAACAGAGTAAAATAAAGTGTTTTCTGCATTCAAGAGAGACTGCACACAACACAAAACAGACAATGAAGGAGTCATGTTAATTTACCAATTAATACTAATGATTTCGCTATCTGTAAGAAG
Source organism: Notiomystis cincta (assembly GCA_013398075.1). Taxonomy (NCBI): domain Eukaryota; kingdom Metazoa; phylum Chordata; class Aves; order Passeriformes; family Notiomystidae; genus Notiomystis; species Notiomystis cincta. The sequence continues at coordinate 284,065 of VZRX01003500.1, forward strand.
AGAAATACCAAGACCTAATGGGAAAAAAAGGCTCAATAAATTAGTGTGAAGAGATGTTTGTGAAGAAGCTGACTTAGCTCTATCCATCAGTTCTGTACTGCAGTTTGCAACTTGTTCCTCTGTGAAGATTTGCTGTCTTTCAAGGCCTGAATATGCCCACTGCCTGTACAAACTTTCCAAAACCTGTCTGCAATTAAGGGATGTTATCTCATCAATGAAAACCCACCACTTAATTGGAGTCCTTGGCTTTTCTGATCAGATTTGTAACTACTCATTTATATTTTACACATTTATTTTCTGGGTTGCTTTAGAACGACAAATACTTTCTAATCAAGAAAAAAAAAAACAAACACCTGTCAAGCACCAAGTGGCAGAATTTCTCAAAAGTTTAGGGGAACCTGTTCTTATTAGAGCTGTCAAAAATTAAAACCATGTGGTAAAAGATGTAAAGTTCTTTCAGTCTTTTGATGTCTTCGGGAGCTCTTGAAAGAAGGACCAACTTCACTCTGGGATGGGTTTCAAAAGTAAATTTGCAGATCTGAGCACATGCAGACAGTTCAAACACTTTCCTGCATTTCTCTTACTTGACTGACACTGCAATAAGCTCATGAAAGTAGAGTCAGGCAGCAGACTGAAAATAGAGTCAGTACAGGGAGATGGGGTTGGCAAAGAACCTCAGTGTGAGCTGTGGCCAGAACATGGAAAGATAAATATTAATGTGCATACAGGACCATCTATTTATGCAGTCCCAGCCAATGTTGTTCCACAGAAAGAACTAGAAAACCATCCAGACTCAGGCTCTTTATTGAATCTGTAAAACATTCCTTGACCAGACAAGTTATATTATGGTCAAATAACAAACTGATCTCCTGAAAACCAGCCCCATCCCTGAAATCCCAGTTTTCTCCAGCTTTTCCTCAAGCTGTGCAGTTTTTCTTAATGACACAAAAATAGGGTGGGAAAAACCTTCAGCAAGGGAAAGAGGAATCTAAATATTACTAAGTAAACACTAAAAGTTGACTTTTTTTCATTCCACTTAAAAAGGAAAATTGCTTTGAAAAGGAAAAGGACTTTAAAAGTTCTTTAAGAAAGTTCTAGGTTTGGGTTATTCTTTTAGCAACCAGCTAGATTTCAGCAGATGAAAAATGCCTAATTATTTCATGTACTGAGTTAAGCTGCATTTTGATAACAGGCTTTGTAAAGTTACCTTTAAAAGCAGAAGAAAAGCTGAATATCTGTGGGAAGGGAAGAGTCTCTGTGAAAGCTTTTGTTGCATAAAAAGGTAAGTTACTGTTTATAGAATCTAACCAACCAATCAATAAATGTAAATGTACTATGTGATAACAAATTTAGCTGGAGTTGGTGGCCACTAATAAAAAGATATTTTATCAAGAAATTAGAAGAAAACTCTTTAGTTATGTTTCTGAAAACCAAGAAGTAGAGGTGATATTAAATTCTGCCAACCTGTCCCCTGATGACCCCTTCCAGGTTATGTTTTCAGAACTCCTGCAGCTTCTGACAAAGCTGTTGTTGTATTTTGGGTTGCCACAACAGCAGTTCACGTTGAGCAGCCTTGCTCAGGAAAATACTGAGATAGGAGAAATATTAAACCTTAATTTCGAAGGTACTGAGCTTTGGGATAGAAGGAAAAAGCAGCTGAGGCAGGTAACTGTTGAGAATGGTGTCCCTCTAATCCATCTTTCTGTTTCCACTGGTGGTGAACCCCATAATCTTCTGAGAAATGTGTAAAATGATGGAGAAAACACTCACTGGGAAAGTTTAATGTTAACTCCTCACAGTAGTTGCCTCTTGCTTTGAAACCTAAGGTGTAATTGCATTCAGAGAGTTTGGTTTAAACTTAGTGCAGCAACATCTGCTGTGACTTTGCTGAATCTCAGAGAATTTCAGAAGTGCTCAGATCTTCCAAGGTGGAATTTGGTTACTGAAAATGTGATTATTTCCTAAGAAACATAATAAAGTGCTGACATAAATAATGAAATAACTGCAGAACTGTCAGCTTTGTGTCTCTCCTGGTCAGCTTGAGTAACTATTTCAATAATCTCTCTGCAGATCTTTAACTACAGACATGGAATATAAAAGTAGCATTAGTGGTGTTTAGACATTTTTATAATCTCAGGAAAGAAGCCCAGGGAAAGATTATGACAAAGATTATGTTAAATTTTTGTATATCAATTAGAATTTAAGGATCTCATCTGTGGTTTTGTCTCAGTAATATTATAGAATATTTTAAGGGTCATAAATTGTGGAGCTTTTAACTTCTAGAAATCTGTGCAGTAGGTTGATATTGAGAAGGCTGCTACAACTTTTGAGAATAGGAGAAATTATAAACAAATCACCAGAAGACAAAAAGTGTCAGAGGAAGAAAGAGGAGTAAAGGATTGGAAAAGTATCATAGGACAGAATAATGCAATGAATCACTGAATTTCTGTTTCCTAGAGGCCTCTGCTGTCTACCAAGTGCCTTGGAGGAAAATTGGTGTGAATTGTGGCTAATCTGCCTTCCTTTTACTGCTAGAGCTGATGTCTCCCCTAAGGAACTTTGGATGGAAGAGGGGCATGGCTCATAGTAAAGTGCATCAACATGAAATTACATGTCCATGATCAGACCCACAGCACCCCACCCAGCTGTGTGCTGCTCATAAGAAGTACCTTTGCCTCACTGCCTGGCTGAAATATAGATTTTATATCCAAATACATTACAGCAATGGCAATTCATAAAAATGAAGCATATTTTCATTATTGATCTGTTTCTTGGAGCAATGGCAAAAAATGGTGCTGCATGTTATTTGTTTCTGCTGTTGGCTATGTGAGGCAAAATGTTATTTCTCCTTCTTTGGTCTCTTTCTTTTAAACTTGCAGAGCTTTAAATCATGTAAATAATATTTCATTTTAATGTAACATACAGAGGTCTGAAAACCCAAAGAACTCTCATACTCTTTTTTCTCTAACAAGACAAGCAAGTTTTATCATGTTTTAAGTAATAATCATAATTTTGAAGAGAAAGATTGGCTAGGGAGGCACTGCTACAAAATATCTGGCAGTTTGCTATGGTTATGGTGCTGAGTTCTCAAACAGTGCAGTGAGGCCAATGTGAAATGTGGTCTCTGAAGACATCTATTGAGTAAAAGTTTCTGGTTGTAGGGAACTCAAAAGACATATTAGAAGGGTCTATGTCTTTTTCAGAAAGGCTTTGATGTCTTAAAATTCTGCCACTTCAGAACCCTCAATCTCAAAAATACTTTAAAAGTTAAATCAGCCTCAGGTTTCTAATGAGTGCCTATGGATCTAATGATTTCTTTTGTTAAACAGATGAATTATACAGGCTTTAAAGTGGGCCAAGCAGATGAGGCCTCAGAAAACATGCACAATCTCTTTTGTTCCATATAGCAACATGGAGATATTGAATATTTTGGGTAGGGTAGGCCAGGGATTCCTTCTCTACTTGTGCACGAACACTGAAAGTTTCTTTTCCCAAGTGATTATTCTCCCTACTTGTCTAGAATATTTATCATGCTTTCTGTACCTCTCTCTCCCAGAGAAATCTGTTTGCAGAATCAAGAGCTCAGTTCTGTGAAGTGCTTCCTGCTCTTATTGCCAATTGTCATTATCTCAGTGGCAAACAATAGCCCTGGGTACTCAGATGAACCTTTGCAGTGGTTGGAACCTCCAACTGCTGATCCAGTTTTGCTGTTACAATAAACTCACCCTCTAAAAGAGCTTAAAATGGGATGCAGTTTAATTGGAGATACCAATTTGATGTGCACCGAAATTAATGAAATTAATTCAATTATCCACTGATTGCATTGGATCAGGTCCTTTGGGTTTGGACTGATGAGCTTGGAACAACATTTACTTGTCATCATGTGGGCATATTATTGGTTTGACAGATCCCCAGGGAAGGCAGCACTGGGGGCAAGTGCCACAATTTTGTAGGAAACCTGGGTCACAGAAAACTCCTCTGCTCTCTCCTGGTTATGGAATTTGTAGTTCCACCACGTGTGTTTATTTGTGTCCATGCAGCAAATCAACTGTTGATAAAATAACTACAAAAGCTAGAGAAATGAGAATAAAACAAGCTCCCCACACAAGATGTACATCAGATGCTTAGAAAGCACTCTGGGCTAAAAATAAAGTCTCAGATGAGAGATATGCATTTATCATATCAAAAAAGCCCCCAGATGGAACAAGAGAAAGTATGCAAATTCTCTTATGAAATTCACATGTTTGTTGAAATATATCTCATAGTGTCACATGCCCCCAAATTAAATAGATACCTTCTCTACAGAAGACATGGAAATTAGGGTGAAGAGCAGGACACTAATTCCTGCAGATGAGAAAAGAAACTACTCATGGCAATGAAATCCAAAGAAGACCAAGAAGAAATCTGGAGGTATCTTCTCCAAACTCAATTTCTCAATATTAAATGAAGTTTGATACCCATAAGTTGTGTAATTTGAAAAGGGACTGATGGTGACAGCTTCATTCAGGCAAGATCCCTGGGAACCACTAGAGGCAGTTCACTGTTCAGTGGCTCCTGGATTGGTCCCAGGATGATACAGGATGTTAAATGCATGAGCAGCCAGCCAGAAAACAATATGACATCCTTGTAATTCATTATACAGATCAAGAGGCCCAGCCTCCTCTGATCTACTGGTCCCACTTCAGAAAAAATACCCAGAGAGGGTAAAGTAGCCCTAGAGAGGCACCTGTCAGAGAGAAATGAAAACATTTATAGAAATCTTCTCCTACAGAAAAGGAAATGTAAAATTCCCATTGGTTACCTTTGCAAGCAGTTTAGCAGCTGAGAACTGAATCAAAATGTTTGTGATTGGGAAATGGGCTGGAACTTCCAGTTCCACAAAACAATCACAAAGGAGCAACCAGTGAATTTCAAAAGTGGCAGGTTTGGTGTTGATGAAAACAAGGGACATTTGGTAATAAATGGTAAAACTCATTGCCCTACCCTGCACTAAAAGAAAATACTTACAGAAATTCAGGAGACAGTTGAGTTTCTGTATTGTTAGCAAAGATATTTGGCATCAAATAGCTCATCTCAGGCCAAAAAAAAAAAAAAAAAAAAAAAAAAAAAAAAAAAA